>VZSZ01002539.1:0-10405 GCA_013398815.1 Ibidorhyncha struthersii | reverse complement strand
TTTTTTTTTTTTTTTTTGCGTTAAACTTTATAGTGGACAAATCCAGATGAAGACTTGTGTCAGGCCTTCTGAGGTGGCTTTCCAGTGCCTTAAATAGACAGAACTGAGAAGTCTGGCCATGTCTTGATGATTATTGTTATAGCACAGTTTAACTCCCTGGAAAAGTGGATTGTGTTTTTTTTTTTTTTTTTTTTTGTTTTGAAGCACTTCTCTATGGAAATGATATCTCCTGACTCTACTGAACAGAAGTTTTAAGCCAGTAGTTACTAGAACCAGTGAGGTTAAAAAACCAAGGAGTAATTTCTTTTTTCCCCAGCTTCTTCAAGAAGCAGTGAATTTGCCTCTGTCTGACCCATATGTAAAAAGTGGTGATAACCTGAACATTTAAGAATTGATGTTTGGTTGTCCAAAAAGGTTTGCTTTCTGCCTTGCTACAAACCCCAGTTTGGAAACTATCAGCTTTGTGGTAAAACTATCTTTTTTGTGGTAAAGAAAAAATAAGCTTGTCAGTGTTTAAAATTTGTGTAATGGAAGAAAATATTGGAAAAACTCTTTATATGTGAGTGTTCTAGATTATGGTCCTTAGATGACAATAGTGCCATGAAAACTAAGATAAGCAAATTTTATTTCTTTCTCCCTCAGACAGCAGTATACATTTTTGGGAGCACTTGGGGCAACCCACGCAATAGTGCTAACTGAAAACTGGCCTTTTCCAGTCCAGTGAAGTGGGACCAGTGCGACCCTGTGGTTTAGCAGTTGCTGGCTGCCAGTGAAGAGCAGTTCTTTCATGATGCTGTCTATACCTAACTCTAAGCTTTGTGTTGGAGAGGTGAAATACATATAGTTAATGCTTTGACTTTGTCAGAAAAACAAATGTTACTATTAAAATAGATGTACTTGCAAATATAGTAAATGATGGGTAAAAATGGGAGCATTGAATAGATTAACTTCAGGCAGTAACTGCCTTCCCTTCCGCCCCCCAAGATGGGAAGGTTAGTTTTTATTTTTAATACCTTTTCTTATTATATTGTCTGCTGTAGAACGTTTGCTTGGCAGATGTATAAATAGTTGTGCTCTTGTTTTCTTTTTGTTTTTGTTTGGTTTTCCAGAGGAGCCCGAGAATGTTTTTGCAAGGTTGTTTTGAACAAATTTGGTGTCTTTGATTACTAAAATAGTATTTGTTTCAAGCAGCATTTTATCTGTTAAGTGATGAACAGTTTGTAGAAAAATTACTTGACTACCTACAGTTGGGGGTATACACCCATATGCCAATTTTTATGGAATATATTGTTATATAGGAAAGCGTGAGAACTACTTTTTTTTTAAAATCTAATTTTCCTAGAACATGCTTTTGACGTGGATTTGTCCATGTTGCTGTCCCCACTGGGTTAACCCACTGTTAGGAAGTTAAAGCTGTAAAAACCTTTTGAAAGACCAATTGGTTAGCTGAACAGCTAGTTAATCTGTGGTGTTTCTCCTTGTAGGCAAGTTCATGATGTAGAATCTGAGCAGGATGTGACTTGCAGTTCACGTCCACTGAGGCAACGAGAGTGGGTTCAAAGAGCACGAAGGTCCTGCTCTCTGTAATGTTGTAGGTGGCCTCTAGGCAGTGAAAAGGAAGTGGCAGAGACCTGCATTTTAGTCTGGGAAGGTAAGGATGGTTATACCTTGATATTAAGGCAGAGCATTTAATGGGCATCTTTTAAGTTGTCTGGGCTGCCTGAGGTTGGTTCCCTTCTGTGCGTATGTTGCAGCTTTTGTATGTGTTGATGTAGCAGAGAATAAGAGGAAGATTTTTTGTGGTCTTGAGCAGCCAACATAGTATCCTAGGCTTTAATTTGTTGTAGTACTTGGGGTAAGAATCTCACTCCCACTTGCCTCCTTTGCGAATACTTTGTGTTCTGGCTCCTGTTCTAGCTACAGAGCTTCAGAGGTGGGGTACAAAACTGGCTGGTTTGGGTTCTCCTAGTTTAATGAGACTTGCCTAACCACAGGAGAGATGAGTGTTAGAGGAGGGATAGCAATCTTTTTCCAGAGCGGCTTTTTGCTGTCTCAATTGTTGTCCTCACTTGTGTGATCCCTTCTTTTGTTCCTTTTCCTCAATAAATAAGACAGAGGTCCAACAGACAATAAGCTCAATCGCTAGGCATCAGTGTTCATCTCCACAGGAGGTCCATTATGTGTACAGAGATAAATATGGGGTCCTATGGAAAAGCACTACATAGTTTGAGTGGTACAGCATGTGTGCTACACTGACAAATAAGGGTTGCACAGGCAGCCTTAATGCTGTGTTACCTAGTGGCAGCTTCAATCAAGCCTGGTCCTAGCTCAATTAAGTCATTGTTTTGTGTTTATGTAAAGTTTTCATTAAATGACTTAGTGGATGACAGTGGATGACATTGGTTTTACCAGACTGCACTGGATTACTGTGTTAAATCAGAGTTATTTTGGGAGTAGAAATGCATTAATTCACTATATGGTATTAAGCAAGGCGGATGTGTAAGCTGCTTTATTACATAGACATGTTGAGGAAAGTGTCTCTTCAAACACAAATTAAGTACTTTGAGACTTTTTTTTTTCTTTTGGACAAACAACCCGAGTATCCTCTACTGTTATATTTCTTAGGGTTTGATTTGTGTCACTTGAGCATTGTTAGTTCTGCCATGCTAGTAAAAACTAAATGAAGCAAGATGTAAACATTGTCAAATATCAAGGAGGGAAAAGGAACCAAATGCTAAACTATCCTTTCATAAGTGTTTATAAAATTAAGATCAAAAAGACAAAGTGAGGGAAGCTTTCCACAGCGTAATAGGCTAGGTTTCATGTGCAAAACCCCCATGGAAGAGTATATGACACTGAAGGACTTAATTGGAAATATATATTGATAAGTGACCTAAGTTACTACTTGTTTTGTTGGTGTTTGTTTTGATTTGTTTTTTTCCAGCTATGTGGACTGTATTAAGCATGCAAGTGGTAAAATTGCTGCTTTAATAGGAAGCTTTCTGAACTCAGCTGTTGTGTAACCTCTGAGGAAGGACCCAAATGGAGATGAAGGGGCACCTCTCCTCAGGATAGGAAAGAATTATGTTGCTGTGTAAAAGCCACATTCCTTCTGTGTTGTGGAATAGAAATTGGCTGAATATGTGAAATAACTGTTTCCCTGGTAAGCTAAATCTCTTAATGCAGTGGAATAGATTCCTTATTGAAAGGTGACTGGGAAGATAGCTAATTATTAGAGACAAAACAACCCCCTATCTCCATAGTGGAGTCTTATGTCAAAGGTGACAAACATCTGGAAATGTTAGTTATATTTAAAACTTCGATATTCATCGGTTTCCAAGGCCTCTTGTTGGAGATTGGTTCTCTTACCTTTTGAATAGCACACAGCACAGGGCAGTATTACCATCCACATTAAAAACAAGAAGGAACTAGTTCTATCTAAATGGTGCATTTCCCATCCAAGCATCCATTCCTTTTGAAGAAAATTTAAGAATAAGGCCAGGATCCAAGTCAAAATTCATGTTTCTGTGGTGCTGTTGATATTGTGGGGAAAGGGAGCACAAAGTGAGCAAAACAGTTGTTTGCGCTGGGGACCAGTTGAACAATTTCTAACCAGTGAGGGAGGATTTCTCTGTGAATTGCTGAGCATGTGATAGTTGAAGTAGAGCTCTGGAGAATAAGCTCTGCTGTTCTTATCTTGGTTCTGCCCAAATATATTAAAGTTTGGTGCTGGTGTGAGATGTAGTCATTGAGAAGGCAGCAATACTTGGCCTAGGGGTAGGCAGGAGCATATCTAAGATGACGAAGGATGGAAAAGAAAATCAAGGAAGGAGAAGATAACTGACAGAATTCAGGGTGAGGGTCAGTTTTCTTATAGAAGTACTGGAAATAGCCATGCTACCTACTTACTGCAAAAGCTGCTGAGTCTTTTGTGGTTAAGGTCTTATAGTAGTACTGAAACAGAACTAACATTTCTACTGATGTACCCAGGCAGATTAATAGATGCAAGGGAGCCTGCGTTTTCACAGGCCATTTGCCAGAAAATGTACTCTTTCCCTGAAGCAACTAGTGATTTCAAGGCCAAAAGTAAGGTTTTCTTGTTTTAAAGCAGAACATGAGGAGGATGAGCCTAGGCCGAAGATTGAGAAGGAGATAATGGGTGTCTGATGCAGAAGACTTGGGATTGCAAGTGCAGTGAGGTCACGAAGACAGCTGAGCCTTGAAAGGAACAAGGAGGTCGGTTGCCTTTTTACATAGCATGTTGCTCGGGTATTTGCTTTACAGGGATAATGTGCTCAAATCAGAGAGACAAGTTGTGAATAGGCCCTACCCTAGGTAAGTCTAACGTTTCCTTATTTCCTGAAGAGCAAGAAACAGGAATTCCCTATTTTGTACTGCAAGGTACAGTCTTGATGACATAACAGTAACTTTTTTTTGAGTTAACCTGTTTATACCTTAAAACTGCCTTTTTCCATACCACTCTTCCTCAAATTCCTGCCACTCACAATAGAAATATATTATTTGGGTTTCTGTGGAGGAAGCAGCTTGGTTGTTCCAGGAGGTCACGGGCACAGTCTTAGCTCCATGTCCTTGTTTGAGGACACTCCACAAGGACCCTAGCCCATAAACAGGTTTGTGATTAGTCGCCTGGCTCTCGTCTCTGATCTGGCGGGAGTACTGTGGAAGGTATGTGTAAGAGGCTGTACTGATCTCAAGAGGTTTGTTGAACATTATCTCTAGGTAATCATTTTGTTGTGTTCAGATGAGATTACTAATCACATATTTCAATTAGAGAAATGTCATAGCTGAAGGAAAACAAAGCTGTTTGGAAATGTTGGTGGTTATTTTGCTGACAGCCTCCTCTGCTTAAGGATGCTGATCAAAACCTCCTGCAACGGCAAATGTATGCTCTTGAATGAAAAGGAACCATGACTAATTTCAGGCTGACTTCTTCCCAGGGACTTTTTCTTCTTTGCGGTCAAAAGTTGTTCTTGGTGAAATAGTGAAGATGTGAAGCATAAATTGCTTTGTATTGAACTTATAAAGAGGCAGCTAAATCACCCTCATTTTGATTGTTGCCTTCTAGTAAAGTATGTTGGAGGAAAAGCTGACATTATTAATCTAAAGATAGGTTCCCAAAAAGGGCAGTTCATATAGCTGAAAACGTGAAGCTGAGTTAAGAAAAAAGAGCTAACTTGAATTTACTCCCTGGGCTAACGGTAATTTAAAAGTTAACGTATTCTGAGATGTTGCTTTGACAGCAATCTTGGATCTAATCCTGCAGTATGCAATTAGAGTTGTCATTCCTTGTGATATTTAAAATGCTTATAACTGGCTTCAGTTTAGCACAGTGGTCGAGCTATTTTTTCAAATAGCATCTACTTCAGTAGCTGTTATCTGTGCAGTTTATCTAGTGTTAACAGCATTCGAGTGTCTAAATTTAGGAATATATTGCTGTAAGAAACAAGCAGACCACAACCCATACATTTTGCTCACTGCCTTTAATTTAAGCATGGTGTTACTCTGGGGTGTCCTGCTTTTGTGGCTTGTTTGGTCAGAGTTCTGAGTCCATCAAAAGTATTTTGGTCCATGTCTCAAAATAAAAATCAGTAGTACTGTGACACTTCAAGCTGGTGGAGGAAATTGTCAGTTAGCCAAATGTATGAAATTACTAATTGGCTGATAACTTGAAAATGGTTCTTTATAAAACTCATGCTTTTAATTAAGATAGCTATGTATAATGAGGTCATTTAATATTTTCCTTTAAAATTGCCCCTGCCAAAGGGAGACTTTGTGATGGCATCCTTGAAAGGTAGGAGTGGGAATGGTTAGTGGAATGGCAGGACAGGTAGAAAGAGGCTTGTGTTTATGCACAGTTGAAAAAGCTAGACTTAAAAGGGTGTAGCAGAAGAGCCATACTGATAAGAAGGAACAAAAGTATGAGGGTAGTAATTTATAGCAAATATAATGCACAGTTCTAAACAGGATCACAGAAGTCTTTAAGAGCCTAGCTTCGATACAGAACATGAAAATAAATACTGTGCTGACAGTGATTCTCCCTGTGAACGTGTTCTGGTTGGACTTTTAAGTTGTAGTCGTTTCTAAGGCTAAAAATGGTTACTCAAGTTTTGCTGGGGCTTGCTGTCTGATAATACGGCACCTTTTCTTTTTCTGGCTCTTTGGATGTCTGTTGTTTGCCTGTTGCCCTACTTCTTAGAGCTGGTGTGGAAGTTTTTCCTGAAGCAGCAGCTGCATGCTGGACTTTTCTGTGCTTGGCACAGTGATCCTGTGGTCTGACTGGCACCTGTGTGTTGATGAAATAGAGTTGAATGTAGGCTACACAACTTGAATTCCTGAGGAGAAAGAGGTCGTACGCGTGTTCTTTAAAACATTTTTAGTTACTACATCTTTGCCTTTCCCTTAAGCTTTCAGAGACACATCTGAATATAGCCTCAATTAAATTCCTGTCCTTTGATGAAGGAAGTCCTTTGCTTAATGTGTAGCTGATATACTTGGAACACTAGGGCATCAGTCAGGATCCAAAATTAATTGCCACTTGGGACTGATAGCGCCACGTGGGCATTGGAAAGAACATTGTCTCTTTCAAAAGCCTTCTGAAATGGTCAGCTTTGAAAATGAGGCACATCCTTATTACATTAAAGAATGTAGTGTGAGTATTGAATCTTGCTTCTCTTTTTCACTTTGTAACAACAAAAGTAAATAAATATTTTCTGTTGAAGACAGCACAAGTTGTAAGAGGAGAGCCCTAACTTCCTTAATTACTGCCTTGTGCTCTCTCTCCTCTCTACCAGCTCCCAAATGTAGGAGCAAAAAGCCTAAAGCTGGCACAAAGGGAAAAGGGCATCTCATTCCAAAACCAGTGACTAATGCGTCAGTCCATGGTAGAACAATATTGTTTTAATGTGGCTAAGGCCCTGTTCTTCCCTTTGTATTGAATTCCTTCCTGTTTAAGAACATTGTCTTTAAAATACACTTATATCAGCTTGAATGGTAGGAGCTTTGTGCTTATTGCTATAATATCTGTATTAATTGGTTGGTGCAGCTGTTTCAAGAAGAAAAAAAAAGTTAAGCAGGCATTGGCTGTGGGATAGCGAGTCTATTTGTTAGCAGAGCTCTTAGAGCATACTAGATGCATGTGGAGTTAAAAGATGGCAGAACTAAGGAGGAGCTGAAGCTCGACTTGCCTGTGGGAGCTCAACAGTGGAGGAAGATCCAGCAATCAGGCAAAACTATGCTAGATAATGTGGACCCAAACCTACAGCTACATGTTAAATAGACCAGGTGAATCTCTGGTAAGTAACTGATGGGTATTAAGGAACTCGGTGGCAGCTTTCATGGCCCCTCGCATTGTGTCAGTCAATATAGAAGGCTAGGCTCCATTTGCTCAATTAAAGGAAACACCTAATTTTCAGTAATGCTTGAGCTAATATCCAGGCATTTCTGTGACTTGAACTTCAAAAGTAAAATTGGAGGTAGTTACTCTACATGTTCTCTCTGACTAATTTCTGTGACTTGTATTGGACTGGTTGTGGGCAAGCAGGGAAGGGAGAGTGCTGCGTTTTTTCAATAATTGTATAATTAAATTCATTGATGGTAGGCCAAGAATACTGATCACAAGGGTTGGTGCTGAATCAGAAGGAATACTTTAAATGGCGCTCTGTTGAACAGAGACATAATTGCCCTCTCTTTCCCCTTCTTGGCTTATTGCATGGCTGAATTGCTCATTTCATACGTGACTTTGAGTGTGACTGGAGCTGTGAATCAGTGTTTGTTGGAGTTCTGCATCTGGCTTAGGTTCTGACTTCCCTTTCATGAGCTGGAGAGGCTTTCTCTGTTATTACTAACTATGTAGTGAAAATCCTCTTAAACTCTCCTTGTTATGAGTGGGTGAAAATGTTTGGCAAACACACGAATCAATAATTGCTTATTTGCCTCACTGCTGCTTTTCAAAAGCTTCACTGTCCTTTTCAGTGTTTCCACAGATAATCGATGTCTGTCCCCAAACAATAATTAACAGGGATAGATAACTTTGGGGCCTTCCTTTACAAAGTCATCCTGCAACTGCGCATCTCTGAAATGGCTTATTCCATTTCTGACCTTTTGTCAGCAGCAGCAAGGCTTGCATCGAAATTGCAATAGCTTATATGCAGTTATGCAGATGATTATTTTAGTTAAAGGTATTCACTGGTTTACCATGCTGCTGAAATGCCCGGAGCTCTGTGCATGACAAAAAGAATAAGCAAACTGAATGAAGGCTATTAAAAGGGAAATAAACACTTGTCTCAGTATGAGGAAAAACACTGCATGTAACTTGACCTGGTAAGTTTTCATAAAGAAGAGACTGGCTTTTTAATGGCCTTGTCTAGCATGTCCATTTTGTTCTGCTGTTGCTGGCTGAAATTGAAAATTAAAATGAGGGAAAAATACCTTCATGATTACAGTTTTCCCTTGGGAACTATTTCAATTGTGGCTTTCTCATAAGAGAGATTGTGGCTTCCTTTCTATTTCTGCGGCATGAAAATTCAGATTTGTGTAGCCTGTTTCTAAAGTTAAGAACATTCTAGATGCCAGTCTTGGAAGATACAAACAACTTCCAGGTGCCTGCAGTTTGAGGAAGTCCCTCGCTGAATCACATTGCCATCTTGATGTGACCTTTGCCAAAAATAACAGCAGTAGTACATGCACAAACTCTCTATGCAGTATAGTAAGAAGACAAAGCAATCTATTTTAATACGTGAGATTTGTTTGCTTTTTCAGATTTGCAGTTCTGTAGTGGGAAGGCAAGCTTTCAAAACTGTTGTATTTTGTTTGCAATTCAAGTCAGTGGCATCTTACTCCAGTGGAGGACTGCAAGATAGACTGTTCACGCTGTTCCAGATCAGTGGCGCTCACTATCACTGGGTGACTTGCTTTGTTCCAGTGTTTGGCTTTGTCATCCGCTGAAAAGCTACTTTTGGTACCATAATTTATGCCACTGACGAACTACTTTTTTGTACCATCATTTATGTTAGCTGGATGATAACACAATCAAAGCTTCAAACTACATTGTTCTGTAGATCAGATGAACCATTGAGGCAGTACTTGCACCTGCCCAAACCCTAAAGTATGTGCAGATTGTTTGGATCTCAGTAATATGATCTAAGGCAAGAAAGTTTCTTTAGTGGACAGAAAGTGGGAGAAAAAGATGACTCTAGCCTGCATTCTGTAGGCCTGGAACTACATATAGACTGTTTGGGTATCTAGAGCCTTTTAGTGACTGTTTCTGTTAGCAATTTAGTCCAGATCAAAGTGTGCTTTTGAAGTGCATCTCTTGATTGTCCCATTTTACAGTTCTTTACTCTCCATTGTGGAGCATCTCAGGTGCACAAATAGGATTCCTTTCAGATGAAATTGAATTGGAAGACATGCTTTAGTTACAAATACATATTAAGGGCACTGGACCAGACAACAGCCAGTCGAAAGTAAAACTTCCTGCAAAACACGTAGTTTGGCCAGTGAGGCCTCTGCACCAGGGTTTTGCTGTACTGACCTTCTTATATTGTGCTGTGTGGCAAGGTGATGAAGCATCAGCTGAAGAGGGCCAGCAGGTAAGTCCTGAAAGTCAGCAGATGCTGTAATGAAGGATCAGAGACCTTGTGGTGACAGACAGTTAATTTACTGTATGAATTGAATGATCACTCTAAAGTGGATCATGCTTCAGAGTAAGGGCAGTTAATCTTTCTCGATACCAAAATAGTCCTGGGACTGCAAGGACTTGGAGAGCTGAAGGAAGGGAAAAGATGACTGCTCAAGTTTCCAGGTATGAGAAGAGGGGCTTGGTGCTGCACGTGGCACAGCAGCGTTGCAGTTGTGCTTTCTTCTGTAGTAAGGCACTTAGATTACCTGTCACCACCACCCTAATGCAGGTCCCAGTTTTGTCTGGGACCTGTGCTTCAACTTTTGAAGAGCTCTGTGTGTCTAAAAAGCACAACTTGGTCACTAATGCTCTAGAGAAGGACAGATATTCAAGGTTCCTTTCTACCTCATGTGACTTGATAGAAGGTGTTTTCTTCCTCCACACATTCACTCCTAGGGAAAACATGGTTGAAGTATCAATGGGAAGATAAACATTACCCTTCCCACTCCTGTGTTTGTTGGAAGTGGTGAGTTGTTTCTCTGTAGAGCGATTCAAAGCCAAGAAACTAATGAAATACTGTAGGAAGACAACCAGGAGCAGGCACATGAACTGACTCTCAGATGCAGATATGCTGGAGAAATCCTTCTCATCCAAAAGCTGCTCCAAAGTTATTTATTCAGGAGTTCAGTAACTAAATTGTCTTCAATAATTGAGCACTGGTCATAGTTTTTCACAGAATCGTCAGGGTTGGAAGGGACCTCTGGAGAT
>VZSZ01002534.1:8485-19756 GCA_013398815.1 Ibidorhyncha struthersii | reverse complement strand
CCCCCCCCCCCCCATTTTCCCTCACAAATACATTAGGAATTTCGCCCCTCAATTCTAGCGACTCTTAGGAAAAACTCATTTGAATTCAATTATTAATATTTTCCGGGCATGTTCTTTTAGTGTGCCATTCGTAATATATTAGGATGAATTATATGTGTTTTTTTTTAAAAAAAAAAAAAGAAGAAGAAAAAAAATAAAGAAAGGGGGGGAACCCAGAGAAAGAAGGCCTTTTCTATTAAATAGAAACAAGATGTTCAAATATAGAATGTATGAATTTGAAATCTGGTGTTTTCCACTCTTGGATGCTGACGGCGTTAAAAAAAATCTACTTTGCTGCTTCTGCAATTTAAATCCTTACGTAGAAACATAAATTACCCACCGGGATATTATTTTTAATTAAAATTCTCTTTCCTGAAGGAGTTGGTTTTAACTTCTCTTTGGTTTTCCTGAAGACTTTTCTTTTCCCTCCGATTTCAGATTTTCATTAATCGGGGGATTCTTAAGCTGTGTCTTGTAAGCGGGTTGATGTTTTTGAAACTTTGACAGAAAACAGTCCACTTGTTTTGTTTTGGTTTGGGTGAATGGTTTTGGTGAAAATGCATAGTTTTAAAACAACTCAGAGGGAGTGGAAAACTCAGAGCTCCTCAGACATGTCAATGAACACTGTTCGCACACACACAAAAAATCCCATGTTTTTTCAATGAGCTCTTGAACGTCAAGCCCCGCGCTAAGGCTTTGGAGGGGTAAACCTAAATTTATGCGTCTCCGGCCGGTTTTAGGCACCTAAATAGAAACGGAGCCGTTGTCAGAAGTGCTGAACCCTCGCAAATCGGGGTGAAGACAAGGAGGACAGCTCTGGTTCATCACCCCTAAAATCTCGTCCCTTTATTCTCGCTGCCCACATGGGACTTCAGGCACTTGGACTGGCTGTTGAGTTCAGCTGCCTTTATCGTTTCCTCTTAGAGAAGGTCTGGAGAAGCAAGGAAAAGTACTTCTGTGTTCAGAGAAGTAAGGGACTTGAAGGACTTGATGAACTTCAAAAGGTTTAAGAGCGGTAGGGCAACACACCTGCTTTATGTTAGATGTAGAGATGGTCTGAGGGGAACCACCTCGGCCACACCGCTCTGCATTCCCGGGCGATCCCGTAACGGGCCCCAGAAGGATTCCCAGAGCATCCACACCACAAAACACCTCCCACTGCCCAGGAACAGACACTTGAGGGCTGGTGGGAGAGACCAACAGGCTGCCAAGTGACGGAGGACCCCTGGACGGGAGCAGGGGACCTCAGAGGCTCATGTCACTGCCAGATCTCGGGCTCCGCCGTTTTGAACGCACACAGCTTTTCCTTTATTTTGGTTCAGCGTTTCGTCTCTCAGAATTCTCCCCTCCCGTTGTTTTTACGCAGAAGAGGCCACAGAACTCGGGGGAGGAGGGATGACAAAATTTCTGGTAAAAATGAGGAGAAAGTGAGGAAAAAAACGGTTTCTTTGTGCTCACTGGGAAATTCTTTTGGGAAGGAAAAGAGGGATTTTTCTGTTACTCGAAGCTGGCAAGTACCAAGGCCACATATGTCATGATTTCTCCTGGGTATTTCTAGGTTTTGGTGACTTCTTTAGAAATATCGGGGTTCTGGCACAACAGCAGAAGCTCCGCTGACCCGTCCGTCCTCCTCCCCTTTTGGTGACTGCTGTCGCCAAACATGTCTCCTGTGTCCCGTGTCCCAACAGATAAGGAAGGTGAACGGGAATTGAGGGCACAGACAGGATTATTGGGGCAGGTACATCTGCTAATATGTCTTAGTGGTTTCANGCTCTAGAGATGGATGAGTAACACTAGTGAGATAAAAGAGTCAAGACTCCCTTTCCTGTGATTTGGCTGCTTTTTGTTAACAGTGCTCTGAGTGCCATTATTTCCCATAAAAGACATCTGGAAAATCATCGGCGTGTGGTGGAGAAAGTGGCTCTTCTCTGCTTTGTACTCCCCTTTGATCCAACATGGAGCACAATTCACTGCCTCTTGAGATCAATAGCTCCCATCCTGGGACATTTTTCATTCTCGTATGCTGTGGGTGATTTGAACCACTTTAAGAAAATATGAATGTCAACTCCTTTTTGTCTTAGAATGTGTTTATTTATGAATTTGTGACAGCGAGGCCAATGCCAGGAAGGGAATGGCATGGTCCAGCTGGATAATCCCCACTATGTGCAACCGGTTGAGTTGTTCCTCTGAGTTTGGTTGGTTTCACCTTTGTAATACCACCCGACTAAAGATTTACAGAAGTACGGGTGGCCATGGCTGTGTTGGACAACCCCACGGTAATCGAAGCAGAGACCTCCAGAGCCAAAAACGTCAACTGCTATAATTCGAGTTTAAGCTGCTTACCTGGAGTAGCGATGGGTTCAAAGCCTCTTTGGACCGGATGCAAAAAGGGGGACCGGAGTGGGAAGGGTTTTGCGTGCGCTCAGGTTCAGCAGAAGCATTAAGTTGTGTTATTTTAATCCAAAAGCAGCCAACCTGTGATTCGTGAGCTGCATGCAGCTCTCTGGTACTTTGGATGCGGGTCCCGCACCGGGACGTTGTCGTGGTGGGCTGAGGCTACCACTGCTAAACCTGAGCCGGGCAGGAGTTAGGGCTGATGAAGGGACTGGCAGTAGACCCGCTCTCACGTTCAGCACAGCCTCGCTCAAGGATGGATCCCTGAGATCTCAATCACTCTGTCCCGCCGGTGACCCACTCCCAGAGGTTTTCCCCATCCCCGTTCTTTGAGTCCTCTCTAAAGAACCATCTGGATGGGTGAGAATGACCGTGTTATGCCTTTCCTTAAGAAAGCAGCTCGCGGAGATGCGAGAATGCCTGACAGTGCTGAACAGGAACTTGTGACCTATATATTCAATGAATGGCTCAGTCGGCTGGACTTTGAGATGTTTGTCTGCTCGATGCCTCTGCTTTCCAGCACTAAATCCTGTCGTATTCGACCTGAAAGGTCCTGCTAATATGGGTAGGATCAAGCACAGGCCTATAAAGAGCAAGGGAGGTCATTATTTTCACAGGAACTGAAAGTCGGATCTTAAATCTTCAGAAGAGAGCGGTGCCTAGAAACCAGCTGTCTAATATATCTGCTGTGCTGAACTGGTAGCAGGGAGGGGAGAATAAAAATGTGTTTTGCAGTATAATATTGCTTTGTGCCTCCAAAAAAGCTTCTAATTTTATGTTTTAAAGGCAAACATTACAGCTAATTGAAGAGCGGAGAGGAAAAATGGATCTCCTTTTCTAAGCGCCAATAAGACTGGGTTCTGGGCCAGTGGTTCTGTGAGAGGTCTCCATTTACTACCTGTCCTAAACCTCAGGTATTTTAGAAGGAAAATGCCTGCAATATATTAAAGAAAAAAGTCATTAAATGGATGTCAAAAAAAAAAAAAAAGAGGACAGACAAAACCCATATGACTGAATTTATAGCTTGCTTAAGAAGCACAAGGTAGCACTGAGAAAACATGAATGAGAACGAGGGGGCATCCATGCAACGGAAAAGGCATTTACCGTTTGCTGCCTTCCCAGCGGTGACCTCGGAAGAGGTCCCCCGGGCTGGCAATGTCACTGTCCCATCCCTACAACCCGGACCCTCCTCCTACTTTTTCCCCCAGCCTCCCCCCTCGAACAGAATAACCCTCCGCCGCCTCACTGGGAGTGGGATTAGGCCCCGTGCCCAGAACGTCGCTGGGTTTTTATTGCTACGGTGAATGCACCCATTTGCCTCTGGAGGAAACGGGGCTGAGCTCGAGCAGCCCTGAGCCAGCAGGAAATCCAAAGCTTTGTGGGCATCCAGGCAGGAGCCAAGTCAAATGAGCGAGAGGCAAAAGCCGAACGCTCTCTCGGGGAGAGCGGATTCGGAGCCGGGGCTCGGCTTTGGGTAGGAGGGACTGCGGGAAGAGGGCGATGGGGGATTTTAGCCGTGGCCTTGACGGAAGCAGGGGTGTACAAAGCATTCGGGCTGGTGACCCGTCCGAGGACTGCAGGTAGCTTAGGAGATCTGTCTGCGGGGAAAAAGGTTGTCCTATTCACCCGGGCTCGCCTCCTCGCAGAAGTACGGGCAGAGCCAGGGGCAAGAGGGTTCCCTCTAATGCGGGGGGTGGGAGTAAGAGGTGGGTGAGCAGGAGGCAGGCGGAGCCTGTGGGTTTGGCATCGCTGTGAGCTCCTCTTGAACTTTAGACTCTCCTTTTGGCATCCAGGGGCTCATTGGGATCCCACTGGAGGGTCCCAGTGAGGCTGAAGAAGCAGGAACAACCTCCTCTTTACTCCAGGGCCTTAGAAAATACTGATTTCTCTTAAAAAAAACAAAAGCCAAACTTGAGTAAAAGAAAAGGAGTAGGAATCCTATCTTAGAGGGCATCTATCCTTCCCAGCCCATCTCACTCCTGTCCCCGGTTTCAGCAGTGAGACGCTGCAGTCCTTCCTCGGGACCAGGCTCACGGTCGGGCTGAACCATGACACGGGGTGGTGACTCTTCCCAGTCCTGCAAGCGCTGCCTCGCAGGGACTGCCAGACTTGGTTTTACGACAGGTTCTGTGCAGCGCTGCTGCTCCTTATGTCCGCCTCCCTGTGGCCCGGTATACAAATCATCACAAGCTTTGGGTGTTTTAGGGGAAGAGAAATTAGAAAGTACCAGCGAGGAGCAGTGACAGCCCTTCCCTACTGAGGGTCGCGACGGTTTGGTGAAACTCGGTTCGTTGTTGTTTTTTTTCTCATTAGCTTTGTGCCTGCTTTGACGTCGTAGCTCAGCTCTAGTGTCAGCCAGCAGCTGGGGAGAGGGGTGGGCTCATCCCTACCCCTCCGCACCTCCATCTCCTCAGCTACCGACTGCTCCTGCATCCCGTGCAGCGCAGCTAGCGGGGTCTGGCTGTGGCAGGGGGACAGGTTCAGCTGGCTGAGCCGATGGCAGGTTAACCCTGTTAGAAATATAGCAAAGGAACTGGATTTTGTGCCAGATCAGGTATTGAGCTGGCCACATTAAGGCAAGGGTCCCACATGGTCCTGATCCTCTCTCTGCCTTTGTGTGTGGCTTTGCTGTACGATCAAGCCGAGGGAGGTTGTTGCCAGTACTCCCGTTAACTGTGTTGCCAAAGGACTGGGAAGGGAGATGGGATCAGTGACAATCCTGCTCTGAACTTGACGGGCTAGGAAAGGAGCTTGGGAGAAAGCAGATCCGTTTTCTCCTCTGCTACTGGTATGCCCAGTGGCCTTGGGCACCTCACCTAATCTCTCTGTGCCTGCATTGCCCACGTCTTTCTGCCTCGCGACCTCCCGAGAGGCAGGACCGGCCTCTCCCCATGTGTTTGTAGGATGCTTCACACGGTGGTGTCTGTCACGGTGTGGCCTCTGGACTCCATCACAGCCCTACTACTATTAATAATCCAGAGGATTAGAAAGATAAACCAGTTACAGCAAGACTCGGGCTTGTCAGTGCTGTCCGCTGACTTGTGGTATCTTATAGGTGGGGGAACTGCTCTGGTCTGTTTATTTACAGTCTATAACTTTGCAAATGGTATAATAGCTGCTCAGGTTTTATTTCTTTGCAACCCCCTCAGCGTAGGAGACATCTGTGCTGACAGAATTATCTTTTTCTTTTTTTTTTTTCTTCCCTCTTCCCTACAATGGTGCCTTTAACGAGACCTGGGCTTTAATTGGTAGCTCTGATGGATCCCTCCCCCTCAGCTTGGGGGAGATGCCTGACAAGTAGTATAGAAATAATATACGGGCAGACTGCATACATGTATTTCAGCTGCGAAGCACAGTGCATCGTATATTTAATATATATTTCATCCCAAAGAAGCACAATTATTTTATTATAGGTGAAGCACGATAAAAGTCTGCCCTTTTCCACAGGCTGAGCTGCCTTATTACAGCTAAAGGCAGCAGTTGCTCTACAGTTCAGGTGTCCCGCACGCCGGCGGTGTGGGACCCGCTGTCAGGCAGGCGTGGGTCCCGGCCGGGCTCGGCTCCGGCCAGGCTGCCCGGTCATCCTTTGCAAGTGGGGGGCTCCGGGCTCCTCCGGCTCCGCGTGGGGATGCTGGTGGCTTTGCCACGTAGGCGGGCTGTAGGACTCCCTGGGGTCACAGCAGGGTGAGAGTTGTTTATTCCATGGTGGAGGATCTAATGGGAGCCGGGGCGTAGGGACAACCCCGTGCTGACTGATCTCCCTCTAGGGGCACTTTTCCTTTTTTTTGATACGCTACTAAGTGGATTTTGTCCCCTGGCTAATACAAGAGGGTTTTTTTTTCTCCCGTATGAAGAGTCATGGTCTCCCTTTTGCAGATGGGGAAAACGAGGGACAGAAAAACGAAGGACAGGGATGGGGTTTTGAGAGCCAGCCCGTTGCTCTGTCCCCTGCGCTGAGAGGTCCGTGTCCCTGTGCACCACCAAAGCCAAGTGGCTGCACAGGGCTGATGCGCGTACAGGCACAGAGCAGCTCCTGGTCCTTCCTGCTACACAGGCAGAGTGTCCCGGGGATGAGGTTTGAATAAAGTCAAGCAGAGAGCTGCTGGCCTCAAGAATCCAAGGATTTAGTGATCATCCAGTTCCTTCCAGCTTCAGGACCTGACTTAGCCCTACCCAGCAGTCAAACTGTAACTCAATCACACATCTCTGTTTCTTTTCTCTTTCCTGCTCTTGCATTTTAGCACAAGGGGGATTTAGGAGAGATGCTGTGTGGGGGGAAGAAGGGATGAGGTGTATGCAATGAGGGATATACGTATGACAGTTATTGCCTGGGAGCAGCACAGCCAGAGTGGGCTTGAGGCTGTTCAGTGCTGGAGGACAAACTAACATTGCCCGTCACACCCGAGAGACTGAGGCCGGGCTGTCGTGCCGTGGGGAGGGAGAGGAGAAGGAGCTGGCAAGGAGTCCCACCTGGGCTTGGCTCACCGCTGCTGGGGGAGGACTTGGGCTTTTTCTGCTGGGGGAGCTTTTCAGTGTGGCGTGGCAGGTCTTTCCCCTCCGCAGCAGCAGCCGGCCTGGCTCCCAGGGCTCTGGCGCAGATGACAGCTCGTGGATTGCATGGCAGTCTGCTGCCAAGGCACCTGCTAAATTGCATGTGCCTAGAGCCAGCCCTCGCCCCGTCCTTTGCTCATTAGTCCGAGAACGCTCTTTGCCCCACCGCTGAGACCTCAGCCTTCAGTGCCTCTGTGGCTCTCCCAACCACTGCAGTGGTGCAGCAAAAGATGTTGGAGGTGCTCTTGGAGAACAGCTTGACTTGTGGTTCCTCCCTGATAAGCAGAAAGACTGCTGTCATCACGGGCAGTGGTGGACCAGCCCTCCTGCGGTGTGTGTCCCCTCTCCCTAGTGACCTCCTCTGCAGTAGATCTGAAAAACATGTTTGGACAGGGCAAAGGAGTCGTGAAACGGAAGCAGCTTGGTTGCCAAATGTATTCTCGGAGAGGGACTTTTCTGGTGTCTCGTCCCGTGAACTTCTTGCTGCATGTGCAGTTTTTCTAACAATGCTCTTGTTTTGTAATGATGCTCTCATTGATTCTCTGATGTCCGATAGTGTGGCTGAAGTCAAACGGCTGCCTCAGTGCGGGCACCGGCTTTTTCCTCTTCCATGTTGCATGGGAACTTTGTTTCTTTAAAAGCAACAGGAGGCTGCTAAACATGGTGGAAATGGAACCAAACAATGAACAACTGTGAATGGAGGCAAGAGAGACCATTGAGCTGACGGGGCAGGTACACACGTGCAGAGCTCATCTCCTTTCCTTAGGGAAACAGGCCAAACACTGGGGCCTTGCTCTACAGAGGGTCGCACCAAGCTGGAGTCCTTGGGAATGACCCCAGGTCCTAATGACCTGTAGCAGTGGATGCTGTGATGCTAAGGACATCCCTAAAAGAGAGGGCTTTTCACCCACAAAGTAGATCCAAGAAGGCTTTATTTAGTTCCTTATTCTGGGAGTTTGCCCCAGGGTGGAGCCCATCACCACAGCTTTGGAAGAGCCGCAAGTGCCTGCTCCGCTCATGGCCGGCAAGGATGGGGAGCGCTGCCCAAGCCGTGTCCGCTCACCACTGTGCCTGCTGGCTCGAGGTGCTGGTGGGGTCTCCGGAGGGCAGGAGTGGGGCTCTGCACAATTTCCGGACCCAGATTTTGGGGATGCCCCTTTGTTGGCGTCTCCCCAGACCTGACTCCTCTTCACCCACGGACTCAGCCTCTCCTTCCATTTTCCCCAGTGTCTCCAGGCTCTCGCTGCTCTCCTCTTTGATAGCGCTGGCACAAGTTAATAAATAATCTCAGGGCTTCCCCGGTGCGGTACGCTCTCGCTGACTCCCAGCCTGACCCTTCCTGCAGCCGGCTGGCCCCGCGGCACGCAGGTACCGTGGCCAGGAGAGGTAGTCCCCGCGTCGGGAGCCACGTATAGGACTCTTGTGACAAGAGCAGTGTTTATGTAATGGGGGGGGAGGCATTGGGGTTTTCACGCTGGGATTTGGGAATGTTCCCCCCACCCCGTTCCTCCCGAGTAGTTGGTCAGAAATGTTTATCAAGGGCTAGAAAGGAAACCTGTGTGTCTAATACCCCAGACCAGAAAGCCAGAAAACATCTCCCTGAAACCACAGGGTGAGCCTGGCAGATTTGCAGCACTAATTTACTGGTGCCTTAAACAAACAGAGGCAGATTTGCACTCCTATCCTCCTCCTCTGCCATCCCACGCTGCGCTCCGGTGGGCAGCCGGGGCGGGAGCCGCCTTTGCCGTCGGATCAGCGGTCCGGGTATGGTGGGGCTGTGTTCCCGGATGGCCCTTCGGGTGGGTGTTGTAAGGTAGCAGTGATTTCTGGTGACTGCCCTTTCCTTCCCCTCCCTCTGAAGGAAAAGGGGACTGAAGACGTAGTCTCCTCATCAAGCTGCTGAGTTAATTGTCCCCGTCCGTGCTCTCAGCCTGCGGTCGATGCAGGGGAACGCCGCTTAACTCTGACCCCATTTCCTTTCTGGTGACGTTAATTCGCTTGACCTTGTGTTTGCTGATCTCGCGTTCCCTTGCAGCTGACAGGCGGGTGTGAAGGAGGCAGGCAGGCAGGAGGCTCGGGAAAGGCAGGGCACGTGGTCCCACCGTCCGGCTGCTTTTACTGAGCGGGCAGGAGACAAGTGCTGGGCTCCAGAGCGGGAGCAGCGACTTGTGGATCCGTGCCGAGGGATCCACCCTTCAGATTTGAATTTCGAAATGGGAATCCTGATCCCAGGTTCCCCTTTGCTGGGCTGAAGAGATGCATTCTGCGCAGGGATACTGGGTCTCCTGGGAATTCACTCGTAACCTGACCAGGGGCAGACACACCTCTGCGACTAACGTGGGCAGAGGCAATTTGCTGCTGTTGGGTAGTCAGGAGCAGCTTAACGCTTAACTCAAGTTTATGTTGATGCTTCTGAAAACTTCCTCGTTGGAGGTCTGTCTGCCTCTTTAGGATCATAAAACACGGCCCCTCTCATTTACTTGGACCTCATTTTCCCATCTGCTGCCCCTCTTTTGTACGATACAAAGATGAGGGTGAGAAGGATGAGGAGAGGCTCAGATATTTAAATACGTGGTGCGGGGGGATGAATAGGCCAGGTCAGCAGCCAACTTTGAGCTGCTCATCAGGCAGTGGCAGGTAGGGTCTACGGTGGTCAAAACTTCTGCCAGACGTCTTGGGTCTGCTGATGGGAAGGGATGCTGCGGCTTCGTCAGTTGTGCCAGTCAAACAGGGACTGTTTTCCTTTGGAAAACTAGCAAGTCTTGTGGGCACAGCTCCATTGGTATGGATGGACATGTTATATCTCACAGGGTGCTGTGGGAATGGATCGGTTCTTCCGGAGCTGGAGCAGAGAGCAGCACTGCCATTGCTTCCAATGGGAAGAGTCAAGACTCTTTTAGAGAGAGTCCAGATGAGGCCACAGAAATGATCAGAGGGTGGGACAGGCCGAGAGAGTTGGGGTTGTTCAGCCTGGAAAAGAGAAGGCTCCAGGGAGACCTTATTGCGGCATTTCAGTACTTAAAGGGGGCCTACAGGAGAGTTGGGGACAAAATTTTTAGCAGGGCCTGTTGCAATAGGACAAGGTGTAATGGCTTTAAAGTAAAAAGGAAAGATTTAGACTAGATGTAAGGAAGAAATTTGTTACAATGAGGGTGGTGAGACACTGGCCCAGGTTGCCCAGGGAGGTGGTAGGTGCCCCATCCCTGGAAACATACAAGGTCAGGTTGGCCTGGGGCTCTGAGCAACCTGATCTAGTTGGAGATGTCCCTGCTGACTGCAGGGGGGGTGGACTAGATGACCATTACAGCTCCCTTCCAACCCAAGCTCTTCTACTCTATGACAGCTGATGGTGTCTCGGGAAGCTCCCCTGCGCGGGAGGGGGTGTGTGGGTCAGCACTGCCCTCTGGGAGAAGGTGACCTTGGTGCCCGGGCTTATGATTCCTCTCCAGCTCCAAGTTACTTGTCTTTGCGAGAATTACAGGTGTGTGCCCAGATTATGTTAGCAGCCCACTGTAATCTCCTTGAAGCCCAAACAAAAACCAGTCTTTGCTCTGACACGAAAAACTTGGACTTTCCAGCAGAAAAGAGGAGTACATTTGTTCTCCCTTTGTCTTTTGCTTCATTTCTTTTCTTGTCTTTTGAAATACAGCCCTTTCCTCCCTGGAAGGTGCCGTCACTAAGCTCACTTTCTCAATTCCGAATCTCAAGAATGTGATAAACCTTAGTTGATTTTTCCAAACGACTTGAACTGGTGTCGGGGCCATCTGCTCTCCAGGTCATTATAAGAATTTGCACCGTAAAGCTTTGCCATGTGTTCTCCGCAGATTACATACACCTTTGGCTGTGCTCTTGTTGTTAGCTGCTCATTATTGGTTGGTTTGAAAAGCTTTTCTTATAAATGCCCTGTGTCCTAACCACACGTGTTGTATCAGTGGTTTTATAATGACCCATTTGGAATTATTTAGCCAGGGAACCTTGCAGTTTTTCCTTTCAATGTGTCCTTATAAGATGCCCAACTTCTACAGTTAGTCTATGAATGTACCCACACTATTAGATCCACTTGTTTATAATAGCAACCAAATGTCTTCAAATATTCAAGCCTCCTTTTATTTTTTACAGCACTGGCAATAAGCCTTTACATGTTAACTCTTGGCCTCTCTGGGTAACCTCTTATTTAAAAGCAACTTAATTGACTTTACCAGGCCTGGGCTATTTTTCATTTCTTCCTAGAGGACTCATTACTGGAGATGGATGTTTATAAACTGGATCTGGGTCCTTCTCTCTCTC
>VZSZ01002523.1:47258-99821 GCA_013398815.1 Ibidorhyncha struthersii | reverse complement strand
AGGTCCCTTCCAACCCTGACTATTCTGTGATTCTGTGAGACTCCACAACCTCTCTGGACAACCTATTCCAGAGTTCAGTCACCCTCACAGTAAAAAAGTGTTTTGTTATGTTTAGATGGAGTGTCCTGTGCCCATTGCTTCTTGTCCTGTCACTGAGAACCACTGAAGAGCCTGGCTTCATCTTGCTTGCAGCTTCCCTTCAGGTATTTACATACATTAATAGGATCCTCCCTGAGCCTTCTCTTCGCTAGGCTTAACATTCTCAGTTCTTTCAGCCTTTCTTTATATGTGAGGTGCTCCAATCCCTTAATCATCCTTGTGGCACTTCACTGAACTTCCTAGAATGTTGAATAAACATAAATTTTCTGTTGAAAGAAACACTGGCACCTAAACATGTCACAAATAAAAAGTAGATTTTGAAAAGAAATGTCCATATATTTGCTGTAAAGTACTCAACTCCAAGAAATGATTGGAAAGAACCATTTCATACCTGACTTGAGTTCTGGGAAACATACAGTTCAGTCATAATCAACCATCTTTTATTGGAAATACAATGTAGAGGACATAGCCAACCTTTTTTAGAACCTTGTATTTGATGACAGATCCTGACCATTATTCTGATCACTGTTGCTCACTAAGCAAAGGAGGATGACATAAAGAGGTAAGAAATTCTAATACAGGCAGATGGTAGCTAATCTGAAGAAAATATTGTTTATTCAGGTTTTTTTTCTTTGCTTCATACAGTGATTCTGCTCTTGCAGGCTGGGTGCCAATAATTCAGGGTGGTGACACATGGGACTAATACAAAATGTGTTCAGTTTATAGTTAGGTTAAAATAGAAGCAAAGTTGAAAACAAGCAAAGTTGAAGTCAGGCAGTTTCAACTTTATAAACTTCCCTGCTCTAGTTTAGAAAGATTACTTGTGATGAAGCAAATCTGTTGGTTCTGGTGGGTGTAGAGCCCCCAGTGCAAGCTGTGAGATCTCTAGCCCAAAGAATCAATAAATCTTCTAATTGTGTCATGCCACGTCTGTGATTTAGACTGGAATATATTCTGTGATTTGTTTAATAAACTTGCAAGCTTAAATACCATGCGTTTGTGGGATGCTCCCCTGGGATTCATCCTTAAGGTTGCCCAAATGTGTCTCCTCTTCCAGTGACCTACGTAGGAAGTGACATGAGACATGTGGTGGTTTAATTAGCAAAATGTTGGCATCAGATTAATAAAGAAGAGAATATCCTTTTCTGCAGTTTCTGTTTCATATAAATATCTCCCTCAGAGCTCTAGTTCCATATGGCAATTAGAAGTACTTGTTAACATAGTTCTTTAGGTATATGAATAATGAAGGTGGTTTTTCTCCAAGCCTGTAAGAACTAGGGATGGACAGAATTGTTCAGATAAGATTCAAACTCACCCATCCACACATAAATATTCATCCACATTGTAAAACCCCAAATTAAATTGGAAGCTTCTAACATTCTCAATTCTTGGGTTTTTTTTTTTTAATTATTATTTTTAATTAGTTATTTATTTCTGCATTGTTAAGGCTTGCTTGGAAATGAAAGTCATGATTCCATGAAAAAAGTCACCATTTCAAAGAAATACTCAAATAGTAAGGGCAGATTTGATTACCTGCACAAGTTGAGTATAGTTTTTAAATATAGTGGAACACTGGGTACTGGGTTTTAAAAAATTCACAGCAAATAACTGTAGGTTATTTATACTGTTAAATTATCTTCTGCCTTTGGAACATCCATCAGAACATAAAAAATATCTTGAATTTACATATTTTCAGTATCTTTCAAAGGTGGTTTTTCAATGTTCTTACTGTTTCATAGGTGAAATGCAAAAGGCTGCACTTCATGCATAGTATTCAATGCTTTATTGATGACAACAGAAGTCATAGAAATAATATGACTGGGCAAATTTAGGTGGACTAGAACTGCAACAGAAGAATTGTTTAGGGAAACTTTAGTGTAGAGAAACCATTAATTAATATCGCTCATGTATAATTTTTAACGGTTCTTCCTGATTTGGCTAAAAAAAAAAAATCATCAACATTTTTTGGTCTAGGAAAGTATAGTAATGTTTTGTATAATTGACACTAAGGCTGCTAGGATAAAGGACAATGCAGCTGACACCGTGATGAAATTTTTTCATTTTCTCATTAGCCCAAAAGTGGAGTTTGGGATTATCGCAATCCTCACTCCATTAAGCTTTAAGTTATCCTTTGCTCTTCCTTTTCTCATTTCAACTTATTCTTAAAAGACAGGAATAGCTCTGGTGCTTGTATGTCTTCCAAAAAGCAACTTTTGGCAACAGAAAAAGAGGACCTAAACAAATCATAGACAGATCTTGACCAATTTATGAGACTAAATAGCCAGGCAGATGACTGAAGTTCATGGCTGAAAAAGAGTCCTTTATTCTTCTCTGTCCCTTGAATAGGACTGCTTTATTTCATTGGAGAAGTTCTGTAACCCTCATGAAGTCATGGGCTAAAAGATTTTGGTATCTCTCTGACTGAATTCATCCATAGTTCTTTTTGATTCTCACATGATTACCAACTAAATGAATTCTACTTCATACGGTTTTGTGTTACTTCAGGCCTTCACTCAGAGTTATATTCTTTTTTGACATGCATCTTTTGATTATAGACATCTTATTATCAGATTTACTCGTGGTTGAAAGTTCCTCAATTCTATTTATTTGTTTGCTTGTTTGTTTATTATCAGAGTTTCTTTTGCAGAATTTGAAATTGCTTGTGCCATGTGTCAAATGCTCTTTGCATGCAATTAAATTGTTTTATTCTGCAAAGACTGTGCCCCAAAAAGGGGGAGGAAGCCCACTTTCTCTGTTCTTAAATGTATGTAGGTTAGCAAAAACGCTCTTCAAAGGATTTGAGTGAGACTGATGGGACATGTGCGACTAGATGATGATACTTGCAGAATCTTTCAAAGATTGTGCAACAGGATATGGTCTATATTGTTATCTATGTAAAACCATAAACTCAAAGAGCAACAGATCTGCAAGAATGGTTTTCTCAGAAAACATGCTACTTATATGAGTCAGAAATTTGAAGCATTGATTTAAGATACTTGGTGTTAGATTTAATGAAAAGAGTAGTTAAGAGTCCTAGCGTTGGCTAGTACAGGCGTAACATAGGCTTCCACACTTTTTATGTCTATTCACCTTGTCCTGCTGTGTTACACCACTGCTATTCTGATTTTGAGCTTTGTGAACAGAAGCTTTTCTGTGTTCTGAACTCTATCGCTCAATATAATAGTGATTCTGTTACAAAGGTAAAAGGAGAACAAAATAATCAGATTTTCTTTTTTCCGTTGTAACTTCAGTCCATGTTTGAAGCCAAATTCCAGAAACGGAAAGGTTAGTATCTTCTTCTTCCAAAGCAGTCTTCATGGACTGACTCCCTTTGAAATCAACAGGACTTTGTGAGAATCATAAATGGCATTTTCAGGGAGTAATTGGAGGGTCAAGGAACATTGTGTCAGAGCACTTACCTCTGAGATATTTCTCTGTGCCTATCTGCTAACAGCAACAAAAAGTATTTCTTTCATTTTCTTCCAGCAACTGGGCCTTTTTAAATAGATGAAGAAAAATAAAACATGAATTCATTCTTACTCAGATTTGAATTGAATGAATAGAACTAATGTATAATCTTCTTTCTGCAAAGTGATAAATATTTACAATGTATAATGAGATTTCATGTCAAAAATTGATGGTATTTATTGTGTTTTAATAAAAGCAGATTTGAAAATGTTAGTTTTATTAAAGAAAAGAAGTGTTGAAAATATTGCCATTTTCACATTTGCTTTTTCTATGGAGACCTTATATGCAAAGACAGATTCTGAGCTAACTATATTACTATGGAAATCAGTTGCAACAGAGTAGAAATAGTATGAAATAATGAAAACATTAATACTTCTTTACACCTTGTTTCATTTATTTATCAGTTACACTCTCTATTTTTTCCTTTGCTATTAAGGCTCATGCATTTCAATATTAAAAAGGTTTTCCTTCTTTTCTCATAGTTTCTTTTCCTGATTCAGATTTCCTGAAATTGCAACAGGAAACAGGCATTTCATACTTGACTGAAATCTGGAAGTTAAGGCCACTGCCATGTGCAGTGTCCAAGTTAAGTGCTACACAGATATTTGCTTCTCAATGAAGAAATTATTTTCAAGGATGTATCGTTGCTGGAAAGTGGATGTAACCTCTCTCCTCAACGATATGTCCAATCATCAATTACTTCCAAACAGAGTTATGGCAGTACCTTAACATATACTGCCATTAAGTAATCTGCTAAGTCTGTAGAGCTCACCTTTCTTGGGATTTTAAGACACATTAGTCAAAATATCAGTACACAGGTGCTGATTGCTTGAAGATATCTATGTGGTTCCTTCCATTTGCATCAAACTTTTAATCATTTAATGTTTCACAAATAGATGAAGCAGGTGATCAGACTTGCTTTTAAAAGGCTAAAAACCCTAAGCAAACTCTAAACTAGTTCAATAATATTTAGTTTCCAGGTCATGCAACTGTAAAACCTTTGTTGACTGGTAAGGCAAGAGTATTCCTGTCAAGTTAGTAAAACATTTTCAAAAGGATAAATACATGAGAAAGGGAGTTCTTAAGGTAAGTTAAAGAAATAAAGGAGGGAAAGTGAGGGCAAAAGATAGCAAGAGATGTGAAATCTAGCCTATTTTACAAAATAATAAATTTTTTAGATAGCATGCATGTACATGCATGTGCGTATGTGCATGTGTGACTCTTTAGATAGGCGTTTTTGCTTCAGGCAAATGGAAAGAAACCTCTTACAGCATCCCTTTAACTGGCATGAAGCCAGCCTTGCTCATTTTCTGCAGCTGGCATGAAAATAAACTCATTTTTCCAGAAGTGACCCCCATTATTTCATTTTTCCTAGCTCCCAACGTGTTGATGAGCTATAACACAAAGCAAAGCAATTAATTGTTATATGGCATCTTTGTTAGAGTAGTTGGGGAGGAGGAAATAGTCTTGAGCATGTGGTAAAATAAAGATTTTCAGCAGAATAAATGAGTAAAATGGCCTCAGATAGAAGTCACATACCATTTAGTTATGGGTGCAGAAGGGAAGAGAGGTCTTATGTAAAGTGGACTAGAAATTTTTCAATAAATTGAGAAAGTTTTCTTGAGCTTTTTGGTTTTTCTGTTATGTTTGTTTGCTTTTTCCTTTCTGAATATCCCCTCTTCACTTGAAATGCAAGTTTCGGTTTTGGTAAGGATGGACTTCTCTTCTAAGAGGTGTTCTCCACAGTCCTGCTCTGCAACTGAAAATAACGAGAGCAGGTAGTCACCCAATCAATCAAAGTTAAATCTCCTATGGACTGACACCAGACATAGCTTGAACTTCTGTCTTCAGAGGAACTCCATCAAGCCAGTGGATCACAAGGGCAGATTTTTGTTCTATTTCCTGTTGAAACTTGTTCCACTCTGTATCAGTAGTTAAATATTGATTGGAGTTGTATTTGTCTCTCATCTTGTTTCAGCACTGCAAACATGAGTCACTGGCTGTTCTGTTGATAGCTGAGGTCTCTCTTTCTGTCTCTTTTTCTCTGCACAGAAACTTCCAGGAAATTTTAACTTAAGATCTTACAGCACTAGAGTCCAGCATAACTCTAGTCCTAAACTGTGGACAGTTCATGGGAGGACAAAATCAGAAGATCAAATTAAAAGATAAGGTAATATAAATCAAGTCAGTGAGGCAATAACACAAACCTGCACAGTCTTTGGAAGCGGAGATTACAACTTTATTGCAGACTATTGCAGAAGCTGGGAAAGATGATGGGAGGGATTTTATGGCAATGAATGACTAGCCAGACAGACAGTGCTTCCTAGAGAGAAAATAAAAGTAGATCATTAAATTAAAAATGGAATATTGCAGATAACACATTTTGACACCTGATGTGTTACTGTGAATAGAATAGCAGCACGATGGAGGGCTGTTGAGGAAAACAATAAGAGGCAACTGTGATATGGATCATCTTCTGGATTCTATGGAAATGACTACAAATTGAGTCCACTCTCTAGGTTTCTTTAGAGGACACAGTAGAAAAAGTGGCAGAGCCTGGGGAAGCAGGAATGCAATCTGAGACGATCGTTTTAGCAGCAGTATGACTAACAGAGTTGGGTTAAAATAAATTGTTTTTAACAGATTAATTTTAATCCTTGTCAGTTCATCACATCCCTCTGTTACTGGGTGCAGAGCTAGAAGGTAAAAATGGTGTAGGAACATTAAGCCAGGGACTGGAAGAATGAGAGGGAAGAGTCAGGCTGTTTAAAATGGTGCTGCTACCAAGACCACTTCTCATCACACTACTAAATTTCTAAGTGGCAATGATGCAGTCCACAATTATTTCCGTGATCAAACAGCTAAAAATTATTTGTTCCCTGTACATACAAAGAGAGACAGAGGATCAGTCTGGAGTGGGTAAGTCACTTGATGAGAACTCTGGGTCCAAAACATCTCTCCAGTTAAGAACATTTATTTTACTGATTAACTGTAGGTCTTTGGAAGCCCATCAAAAGCTCTTAATACAAATTATGTGTTAATGTTTCTCTTGGTACTTGTGGAAGGAGTTATCTTAACCAGCAGTGACTTTCTTTATCTGAAACCCTTTCTTAATCTGTAGAATGACCAAAGGGCTAGAGAGACTCTGCTACAGGCATAGAGGAGATAGTTTGGTGTCTACCTGCATTTGAGGTTCTGATTATCTGAGATGGCTGAACTGCAGCAGATGTTGTGGTGCATACCATGTTTGGAACACCTGCCTTCTACAAGGTCGTCTAAGAATGATTTTTTTTCCCTTTTCTTGCCAGATCTTGTGAAATACCTGGCAAACACAACTCTGAACCATTAACAGCTTGAATGGTATGTGTACTTGTTTCCCATAAGTGACAATGTTCTCTGTCTTGACAACAGTTTGAGCTAACTCACCTCACTGCAGAAACATGCAAGTTTGTAAGAATGATATAAACTGTTTGGTATCAGTGCCTGAATGTAAGAATGACAGTCACTATGTTCAAGTACATCAGTGAAGTACCACAGCAGCCCTTTATTTTGTGGTAGAAACTACCTTCCTAAGGAAATTAATAAACATCTTGAGTGACAGGAACAAATGGAAAGACTGGTCTTTTGGCTAGTCTCTGATAGAAAACAGTTGTTCCCTCCTATTACAGTGAACAGCAGGAGCCTTGAAAGAGAAAGGAGGGGAGGTGAGATAAAGTTGCACATAAACAAAATGTTGATGAAGGGGCAGTGATGCAGCTTCTGCCCTGTAACATGGCACACAAGAGGGAGGATAGACCTACAGGATCTCTATCAGTAAATCCACTTGGGAAAAAAGCAGCGGCATGGAAAGCAACAATTATTCAGCTGAAAACCCATAACAAGAACCCAGTTAATGGTTATCCAATGGGATGGCACCAGAAATATTGACTGTGACCTTCTGTTTTAAGGGAGAAAGGAAAAAAGCCTGCTTTAATTGGAACGGTAATGTCTATTAAAATGTTATTAAAATTTTGTTAGCATTGCTATTCTATTTAATAACATAGCATGCTAGATGACGGGACTTCTACAACATTACTAAGACAGACTACTTATTTTAAGGCTCTACCATTGCAAACAGTTACTAAGGAGACTATGTAACTAGTCCTCATACAGTCCATTCACAGCCTTGTGAAGACACCCACAAGAGTTGTTACCTATATTCATGGGATTAGTAGGTCCGAATAAACATAGCAGGAGGATACAACAATGTAATTGTAAGTGCAGAGGAGCTCTCATGAAGAATGTGGCATTTGCGAAAATATTGGATGGAGTCTGAAGGTAACATTGTATGCAAGGCAATAAAGTAGGAAGTCTTAAATTGTTTCTGTGGTTTTAAAATATCTATTGATACTGAAGTGATTTTCCATGTTATTGAAGAACATTTCCAGAACTAGTCAAGACTGTTAAACTCATCCTTATGAAAGCATATTTGTAAAAAGAGACAGGAAAGAGTCTGAATAAATATGTTAAAGCATCCATAACAGTTCTTTTTTTCATTCTCTGCAAAATTCTTTTATGTTGAACATAGTCCACGAAGCAGTGGGAAACTGTTTCAAGATATTTTGCACGTGGCTTTGCTCTTGCAAGTGATAAATCCATCCTAAGTTCAAGTGACAAAATTTCAAGTATGGAAATATTATAAAGAAAAGCTTGTGAAAACTCTGGGCCACCAGTGAGATAGCTGACCTACATACATCATAATCTATCAAGTTTGCTCTGCTTTGTTATCAACCTGAGATTTGCCACTGGATCAGAGCATTGATCCATCAAGTCTATATACTTTTAACTGTGGGAGCAGCTAATACCTGATAAACAGTTAAAACCAGCCAAACAAAAGGCCATTAATTTAGGTAGTAGTGCTCCCTGTAGTCATTCTGTTCTGCCCTTTCTTCTGATCATCTTATCGTACATAAGTTACCTATTTTGTTCTGATGTCTGGTGTAAATCACGCGTAAGTCCATTTCAGTAAAGAGTGATACAAAAGAGATCAGTGCTATATGCTGAGACAGACAGGCTGACTGCCTTAGCTGGCGTAAACTGGTGTAGTTGCAGGAGGGCTAAGTTATTTTACCCCAGATGAGAGTCTCTTTATTGTGCCTCTCAGAAGAAGCCTTTATTGAACCAAGCCCAAGGGGAGGAAGGGAGGGAAGAATAATGCAAAGGAGGAGACCAAAAGGTATGCAGGGCAGAAGTACACAAAACCCTCTTCCCCTATCACTGATTACAAATTATTATACAAGCTGAACCCCATATTGTATACTTCATTTACAGTAATTGTACAACAGCTGTATAATAGGTGTAGTTTAAGGTATGAGTGTTGCTCAGAGTGTAGCTTAAATGTCCACAGTGAGATGTGAATATGAATATGAATGGTCCTGACTGCATAGTAATTGGTGGTATTATGGGAGTGAATGGAAAAGCTACATATGGATGAATGGGTGGGGCTAGGGAAGGGTGCAGCACAAGAGACTAATGGTAGATTTTATTTTCTCACATAGATGCTTTTTCCTTTAAATAATTAGCCAGCGGCAGTAGACACAAATGAAAAGAAAGAGAAGGAGACCAGTTTGGCATGCTGAAGCTCTATACTCATAATATTAAATCATTCCAATTTCCCTCTCTTCACCCCACCTACCTACCTACTGATCCATCCGCATTAAACTTACACCATGAACAATGGAAAAGTTCCAGCCTGCGGAGGGAGGGGGGAGCAGCGGAAAGGGGTCTTGAGAATAAGATAGCATTAAAAAAACCTGTGGGTGTACAAAATGCCTTTGCACTCAGGAAAAACAAACAAACAAACAAACAAACAAAAAACACAACAACAAACAAACCTGGAATGGACTCATTCTTTTTCCTTTGCACACATGCTGCTGGCTTATGGGTGTTGCTTTTAGATTGTTAGAAAGTGAGGGGTGTATGATGTTGTGAGGGGATGATGAAGTAGGAGTCAGAGCTAAGAACCAGTTCATGTTGTATTTGTTCAGTTTTCTTCTTTTGTTACCATAAAATTTGGAAAGCATTGTTTTGGTTTGGGTTAGGTTGTGTTTTTTTTCCCCGTCCTTATTTCTTTATCATTTTTGTGAATTCAAGTGCGTGGCAATCTGTCCCTTTGATACAGCTAGATATGTAGTTATTGGGCAAATTACGAAATGTGGATTACTTGGGTGATTTGAGCAGTTTATTGCTATATCCAAAATTCTCTAGGTGAAAAGCAAGGATTAAACTTCAGGACAGGAAGATTACTTAAAAAGCATTGTGAATTATTTTGCAATATCACAGATAGCCAATTATATTGACAGTTCATGTGAACTCAGAGGCTGATCCAGCAGATGTTAACACTTCAGAAAACTTGAGTTCAGTGTGATTTGCTCACCCAGTATGTGCATTCATGTCCACAACAGTTTGTAGGTTCTAGCTCCAGCCAAACGGTATGAATCTGATTTCACATTACTGGTTGTAGTGCAAAGCCGTATACTAAGAAGTATCACATTATAAAGCAATTGAAACTCATTGTATATCCATCCCATTAATATAGGCATTATATTTTGTGTTAAAAACTTGACAAATTGGTGTTATGTGTATCACTGATCGCCCACATCTTTGTCATTTTGGTAATCATTTTTTGTTTTACCAAAGAAAATTTCCTAGAGAAGGCATTAAAAACAGAAAGCCTAGTATTGCATCAGGCTACCTATTTATAAATTCTAAGGAATAAACACAGCAAAAATCAATTACAATTATTCATGTTCTTGAAAATGACAGTACATGACGAGAAAGAAGGGTCACTATTGCTCACTTCTTTTTTAAGACAATCTTTGTTTACCTAGTTCCCTAGTGTTAAGAGCCCGTACGGTACATTTGCATAGGATAACTAACATATACCACACCATTTTCACGTCTGCAAGTACACGTGAGTAACCGTAATTACACGTGACACCAATTACTCTATTACTTTGTATTAAATTATAATGGAAAATTCCACTAGAGAATTGAAGCCTAATTGCATCTTAATTTGCATAATTTTGCATATTAATTACATCTCAGATGAATAATAAATTTCAGCAGATTTTTAATTTATGCATAGACACAAAAACAAGTGGAGAAATAATTTACAAAAAAATACCAGCAACTATTACTTAGGGCATTCAACTAATTTTGCTTAGTTTAGCAAAACAAAACTTGGTTTGTTTAATATAGCATCTTTAGGCTGATTGCTGTTTATTGCTCAATATGTCAGTTTTGAAGCACAGAAAGAAGCAGAGCCTTTTTAATACAAAAAATAAATGTTAATTCATAGCATTTTAAGTTGAGGGATTTTACATTTTTGAACAAAATGTTTGGAGGACAGTGCTATTTAATTAATTTGAGAATGGGCTTAATTGTGATAGTTTTTTTACTTATAAGACATCTTATTTCATTGCATTTTTTTAATGAAGGAATAAAAAATAGAATATTAGAAGAAAAAAATCTTGATGAGGAGGTTTCTCTGTTAATCAAATGCGGAATGTTTTCTTGTTTAAAGACAGCGGTTAAGCAACTGCAATTTTGATGACTATTAGTTTCAGACAAAGGGCAAAATTAAGGCCAGGAAATGTGTGGAATTTTAAATCAACATATATTTAAATAATTCTGGAGGTATTGTGTTTATTTTGGAGTCATTTTATATACTAGAAAAATAGCTGCATGATCAAAATTCACAAAAACTGTAACTTGAACCTGTAAAGCTTTTCTTAACTTTTGAGGCAAGATAATATGATGAGTTAGCCCCGTTATATTCAGCTGGACTCCTCACATACATAAAGTTAGGCAGACATGAAAGAACTGACTCTATAACCTTCTTTCCTCTTTTTTGCCTACCAATTTTCCCATCGATGTTAGTAAAAAAATTTGTATTTATATTTTATACATCTCTGTATAGCTTATTCAATGAAAAAAATTAACAGTACAAATTTCACAAAAAGACTTTACTTCCATGAATTTCAGCAACATTATCAACCTACTTACTGCTTTTCAATCTGGTCTGTAGAACTGAAGTCCCTTTACGCTGTCAATTCATCCCAGACCCTAATCTGGTATTATGCCTTTTGTACCTGCTGCCACGGTCAATCTGAGACTGCCTGCACGAAGGATAATTCTATAGATCGTTTGCCAAATTGTACAAAAAGAATGGTCGTCAATGCTCTAATAAATCAGGAGACTGTCAAGATGAATGAACATATTCACCTTCTCCTTCGTTTCAAAAAAAAAAACCAAACAAAACAAACCCAACCTAAAGAAGCATATATTTTTCCAACTTGTTTTGTAGTTCTGCCAGTGTAGGTGCTGGGCAGAATCCAGCAGGATAACATGTAATCTCCAGGAGTCCACTCTTCTCTCACAGTATTCTGGATTTTGCCAGTTGCAATGGTCTGGGAGATTGTAAAAAAGAACAGCATATGTTTATATTGTACCAGTAACAGATCATTATTTTTACTTGTCAAGCAGGAATCTGATCTGATGAATACTGAGCTATTCTTTTTCTTTATTTATTTATTTTACAGTGACGCGTTTTAAAATGAATATATCCCTGGGAAAAGTTTTCTTTTTCCTCAGAACACACCAAAGGCAGCAAATATATTCTTGTCATGATGCCTATTGCTATCATGTCTGTGGTTTGGTATGAGGCGCCCATCACTTGGTTCCATCTGCACAGCACACCAAATCCCATTAGTAGCACCATCTTTAGTGCACTTGTTGTTAAAAGTTAAAACATTTTAGCTTTCAAAAATAGCATTCTAATGAGGATCGAGATAGTCCTTTTACTTTCTAAACATCCCATTTGGCAGGGTTCAGATAAGCGGAGGGAAATTACACTGAATGAAGTGGGGATATGAACCTTCAACTGTTAAACAATAGTTCCCTCTCATGGACGATGTGGGCTACCGCAGTTTGTGAAATGCATCCGGAGAGTCAGAGATTTTTTTAAAAAATATACATTTTACTTCTTTCACGCACCAACCACGAGATATTCGCTTACAGAGGGGAGAAGCAATAGTCCCTACAAAACTCAGCATTATCAAAATTTGTTGCAAATGCAGCTGGGAACGCAACCAATACCACTTTGCAAGGAGGTGCATTTTTTCTTTTCACTTTTTCTTTAAGGTATTTAAACTGTAAGAGTAGACACTTATCAGGAAGTTTATAATAATACTATATGTTGTTTGAAACATTTTATTCAGTCCTGATCCTAACTGAAAAAACTTGCTTTTCATTTCAGGAAAGTACAAGTTAACAAAAGTAACTTGGTCAAGTGAGATTATGATGGATCATGCATTTTCTAGCTATACTTACAATCGGCCTTTGACATCTTGAAATTGTGTTTGATCCTGCAAGAGAGAAAAGCCTGGATCCCCTTTGGGAGTTTGGAAGTGAAAAGCAATTCCTATTCTCTGCACTGGGTGTGGGAATTCTACTCCCACAGCACCTTCCTTCCCCCTTGAATGCCCACTGCTATATTTTGAGAAAAGGTTATCTATTTTTATCTTCCTTAAAGTGGTGTTATTTAGTTCTCATGCAGACTACTTCTGTAAAATCATGTTGCTTCCTCCCTTTCCAGTTAGTACAGTACCACATAGGACTCTACATAAAGTAGAAGTCAACTTAGTTTATTTTCTGTGTCTGCTTGCCTTAAATAAATTCCTTTTAATCTTCTACAAATCTGTTTGAGCTCTGAATGTTAACATTCTTTGGCTTTGTTTTGGAAATCAAGACTAGGTTGGAACTGCACTTTTGGAGAGATGTGTTTCAAAAGCCCTGCGTTATCTCTCTTTTAGAAAGCGTAGATCAAGTTGACCATTTAGCAAATGCATATAGAAAATACTGAGGAGCAATGACAAATGGCATTTTTCCTGGATATAATTTTCAGTATCTGACCTTACATCAAGACAACTAGGATACGCTATTCCTTACATTCAAATTTATCATGGGACAAGGCATTCTTACACGTATGTCAACAAAGGTCAATCTTGATTTCAGGATTGCAAGGGTCATAATAAAATTTTTAGAATTAGGTTCGAAATCCAATTTTTTTCTCAATGATTTTAGTATATTTTAGCATCTTTAAATGTCTTGTAGAGCTTCTGCAGCTGGGAGACTACGGAAATGTTTAGGCTACTACACATAAAAATCTGTTTCAGGGTTAAGAAATAGAAAACAAAGATTCCTGGAAGTTGAAGGAGCATCCTGTGAAGTACTGTTGCACGCTTGCTCTGTCTTTACAGGTTTCCTGGGCTTCTGTTACTGACTATGTTAGAGACAAGATCCTGTGCTAAATGTTTTTTCAGTCTGGAGCGCAATGATAAGACCTTTTAGAAAAATGAGTAAAATTCAAGAAATCAGATCCTCCGCATTTATAAAAAAAGGTTTAAACTACTAAAGATCCAATGCAGTTATTAAAAGAAATTTAACACTGCGAGGGGTGACTCCATTCTGGTGTAATGCAGAATATCTTGTTAATTTTCAAAACTGTAAGAAATTTGCACAAAATGGTGTGCTTTTTAATGTAAATTTCAAAGTTCAGGTTACGGACATAACTATAAAATTAGTCACTAATGCTTTTGACATTTCTAAAGTGATTTTATAATCAAACTCATTTAAATGTTTGTAGAAAATTATTGCATCTAAAAAATAAGAAAATAATAGTGCAAACCCCACAATTCTGCAAGTCACACCGTGGAACTGTATGCAGGTACCAGATACTGATTCAAAGGCTTGATGAATAATTTCTACTGTTTGTCTATAAAGCGTGAAAGAGGTGTGTCAATGCTTCTCCAAACTGCTTTATCCTTGTTCTGATTAACTCAAAATTAGAAGTTAATTCTTGGCTTCTTTTCAGAAGGTGAACTATAAGTATCAGTTCCCACGTTTATATGATGTGGATGTCTAGCTTCAGGGGAATGAGTTAGAATAACAACTCATTTCACACAGTAGTATTATACATATAACTGAATCCTAATTTCCCTCCTTTTTAACTCTAATTGTCCCATTTCACTGCACTATGCACCTGTGATATTAGAGATAAATAGGCTTCTTTGAGGCTGTAATGGTAATTTTTGTCATCCCTGTCCACCTCCAGGAGCATCATGTCTGTTTCCACTAGCAACAGGAGGTGAAGAAGATGAATCACAAACCTGGGTATCCATGCCTTATGTAGGCATGATCTTGTCCAAGTGACCAAGCTGGAGTGACCCCAATGGGTTTTAAAATTCAGAATTTGTCTGTTATGTTTCAATTTTGGGGTGTTGCTGCATTTTCCTCAACTTTTTGATGTTAGATGCTAGAAATTTGGGTGTTTTGTGAGATTTGTGATATTCATTACAATGTTGTTGAAGGGTATTTACAACACAAAACATAAATCCATCTACTTCAGAGTCACAAAACTAAAACAGCCAAGTGTGTGTCATACAGCCAGGGACTGGTTACTACTCCTTGAAGCAAAGTATACGTAGGGCAGATACCCAGCAGCAGCAGCATGACCCTATCATCGATGTCAGCACCCTAGAAAACAGCTGGCTTTCTGAATCCACTTTGAGTTAGTTAGGACCTGTGGGATGGTGTCCGTAGGGTGGACGTTTCTATAGGAATCACCTCTACCCCATAGCAACAGCAAATCTGCAGCTTTGACTGCACGGGGTTCTCCTCATCTTATATCGACCGCCTCTGCCTTTACCCTTACATTTATTTTACCGTAGCAGGGCATCCTGGCTTTGAGTTAATCTTGATGAGTCGTCCTTGGGGTTGCAAAACTCAGTATTAACTCACTGCTGAGAAGCCTGGTGGTGTGTCTGGTGTGAATAATAATGCAATTACAGTTACATGCTTATCCAGGTGCTGGGAAATACAGGAAACTTCTGGTTAGACATCTGAATATGAGGCAGAAAATGCTACAGAGATTTTGGGCAATCCTTTGTTTTCTTTTTTTTTTGGAGGGGAGGCGCAGGTTTTGTTTTCAGATGTATTAAAAACAGTTTTGTTCTTTGTTATATCATTTTGGAAAGCTTGGAAGTAAAAACAGGAGAAAGGTGCTGAATTACAACTGACCCATTTCTCTAGTTTACAAGCAGATATAGAGAATCAAATCCAGGAGCTTAGCTGGTTGCAGTATTTGTCACGTGAGTTCCTTTTACTCTTTTTTGCTTATTTACTTGCAATGGACAGTGTAGCAAGAAACAACACTTCTGTCCCGTTTAGTTAGAGACTTGGAAAGAATGGTCACCGTGCAAGGTAGGAAGATATGCATCTGTCAGATGAACGGACATTACTTTAGTCTTCAGAGACCTTTTGTCTACTCTCCTCCTTAAATTAGCCCCTCATTCCTTATTCATAACTTTGCTATTTTCCACCTCCGCTTCTGCTTTCAAATCTCTCCTTTGGAAAGGCGAGATTTGCTGAGTCAGACACTTTAACTGGAGTGGCTCAGTATTTTACTTTTTCCTGTAGTTTCTTTTTAATGTATAGCACCCATAAATGTTAATCAGGAGGGGAAAGTATTGGGGAAATCCTGTTCTTCAGAAAAATATTAGCTGCAGAGTACTGAAAAAAAACAAAAAAAAGACAGTCTGATTTATAGCTGCCAAACCATTTTTGGGTTACTAAGCTGCTTACCACATTCTTTGTCTCCTACCCGATATATAAAAAGACTGTTTAAAAACTGTGTGAAAATTTTCAAAAACACCTTTAAAAGATTCCATTACTTAAAGTGATTTGGATAATTGTGTTCAATGGTAGCCATTATTTAAAAATATAATTAGTTGCTGAACTCAGAGAAGGAGGGAAATTTCTGCAGGTGTTTCTCATTATTTGCTATGCATACAAAATATCTGCATAAATTACCATTATTATTTCAATGTATACTAAGAGACAATAAAGCATTAGCAAGCAAAGAAAGATGTTGCTGACCCACAATCTGTGTTAGCAGCACAGAGTTCTGGCCTTCAGTGTTTTGGAGGCACATGTGCAACAGCATTCAAGATTGAAATTACAGTTTTGCACCTGTAACAACATTAAGTATGTAACAAAAGTGCATCAGAAGGATATCGAAAATGCAAAGATGTTAGGAGGAAGACAGCACTACATGCCTGTAACTGTGCGCTACGCAAAACAGGTATTGATAGGCAGAGCTTTTCATTCTGTACTAAGGCTTGATGCAAAGGAGGTCACCCCTTCTCATCACTTCTCTAAGGATCTGAACTTCCAAGAATCTCTTTTGTAATTTACTGATCCTGCTACAGCAAGATTTACACGTAAGGTACTGAGACCAGTTAGGACCTTCTGACTTCTAGCTCTGGTTCTAAGCAAGAGATGTTCTGAAACTTTGGGAAAGTTTCTATTTGTTATTCTGTGAAATGGAACAAACATAAGAGATGTACAAAGAGCAGAGAAATTCAAGTTATCTACTAGATTGATCATTTCAAATATATGCATTTTTTTATGAATACAAGTGAGAAAAAAATGCAGACAACCTTGAATTTCATAGAAATTCATTCAGTTTGAGAAGCTGGAGGTTACTTGAGTTATTCACTGTATTATACATTAGTTTTCAATAGCAGAAAATCTAATGGTTGAGTGATCTCTTATGGAACTCAAAACTTTTCACTTTTGAAAATCAGTTGCACTGGAAAATAGCCATGTTAGAAACTTGTTAATCATTCACTAGAAATTTTAGAATAGTTTAGTCCATATACTCATGAGGTTTTAATGACTTAAGTCTCCCATTGAGTGGTACTCTTCTATCCTTACTATTCTAATTTCCCTTATTTTCTGTAAAATATTTTCTCTTAAGACTTTTTGAGTAGGTTGTTCACTTGTGTTTGGTTTAATTTATAAATCCTTTGTAGTTTGGAAGGGCTGTTTTTTTTTTGGTTTGTTGGGTTTTTTTTTTACAGAAAATGGGTAAGAAATTATTTAAAATTACGTAAAATATGATTCTTTAAAGGGGTAACATTTGCAAAGTTTAAGTGAAGGAAAAGCAAGATTTCCAGAGCACATGGCAAGTGTAAGATATTTTAACAGTGTAATTAGGATAAGGATATACTGTATAAAGGTATCGGGCCAGGATGGCCATGCTATGTGACAAAGACTGTTTAGAAAGCACCATGACTTTCATTTGCCTCGAAAACTGCTCTGGTTAAAGTGATGTGTTTACAAAACTATTCCTCCTCTTAAATTCTGTAACTTAAAATTCCATGTGGTATACTAATACTTTTAACAGTTCAAGAGAAAAGCTTGATACTAGCCTTGAAATCTATAAAGGACTGTGATCTCTGTAATTTTGGTCGTGTATCGCGGTAACATGAAGGAGCAGATTTATTCATTCTTTCTTCTCAGATTAAATGTAATTGGTTTAAAGAGATAATCATTCTTTTGTTTGAGTTTTATGCATTTCTTATGAAGAGCTAACACATTTTTCTGTAGTCTGACAAAGTGTAGAGTCTTTTATCCTCATTTCCCAGTGGATAAATACTTTGTTAATTAATAAAGTATTATACTAGCACTTACTGTCTGCATTTAACTGTAGAAGGATTTTATTCAGATTATGTTAATAGATTGTCCGCTTTATTTTTGCATTAATTACAACCTTTTCCTGTGATGTTGTCATAAGAGAATTGTCACTATGAATACAGGGGGCTTTTTTGGATTAGTTTTGTTTGACTGTTGTGAAATAATGCCTGTTACATATTGTTACTTATGCTATTAAACTGTACGTTTAATTATTTACTGAGAATTATATCAATTGCAAATTCAACTTTTCTTCTCTTCCTAATTGCTTACAAATATATCCTGATATACATACATTTCTGTATATAAGTACTTACTAAGCAGCATGTACAGATAACAAACAGATATAAGAGTGTTTTGGATTCTCTTGGTGCATTTTTTTCTGATGATTTATTTTTTAAAATATCAGCTAAATCACATTGTATAGTGGTACAGTTGCTGAAGAGAATGACAGTGATTTATCTTAAAGCAAGATTGAGGAATGAGGAAAAATAACAATCACTCTGAAAATAAAATTGCAACATATATGTTTACCTTTGGAATAGTATTGTGATTCTACAGTGTTGCTGAATTGTGGCTGTCCAAAGAAATATGTTAAGTCCAGTGACAGATCTTTGCACCTAGTCTGTAAAACAATATATGCCCGTGGGAAACAGAGAAGCTTCACGTAACAGTACTGTGGGACATTCTTACTTAGCCTTTGCCCATGTCTATCAAGTGAGAAGAGGAAAAATTTTCATTTTTCAAAGCTTTTGGCCAAGTTTCCTTCAAACAGGAAATCATTATCTTTGCCATGATGGGAAAGAGGATTGTATTTCTTATTTGTTTTCATATTCCATATTTGAACACAGAGACAGAGAGAAAACATTTGCAGACACTGATACTAGTCCCTGTCTTGCTGGACCCTTAAAACTTGTGGAATGTCTGTGGAAGTCTGGTCATACCAGCCTGTACATAGAAAACACGTGACATTTGTAGATATACTCAAAACAAATCTAGGAGAGACCTGGTGAGCCAGTTTGAAATGAGCTGTGTTTTAAAATATATGGCAATTAAGTAATATTATTTCTTCCCCACTTCCCAATAATTCTGCTAAACTGTTGATACATTGGTACTGGAGGAAAAGTCAAGTTTTCTATTTAACCTCTTAGTAAACTGAGCTTGATATTCTGATTTTCAAATAAAAGGCTGTCTAAAGGCATAGTTTATTTTTTAAAAACTGTCAGTAAGCATAGCAAAGATAATTATTATGTGTGCTTCGTTAAAAATATCTGAGGTACTAAAGATATGTTAGGGAAGTTTCCAAATTAGAGCTTAGCACAGGTGCAATATTTCGTGACTCAGAAAGCAAATAACAATCGATGGTCTATCATTCTGCAAGCCATGGCTTTTTTACAATTGCATCTATTTCCAGCATGCCTAAATAAAAAAAAAAAAAAAAAATTTGCCTGTGTTAAAAGTAATGACCATGTATCGCTATCTGCTACCAGGACATGACTCCCAGCACTCCTCATGTATCCACACCGTGATAACACAGTAGATTAGATCTATTCTACTCAGAGGTGTCCAACCCTAGAAGAACTGAAGTTCTGCAAACTGAGATCAAGGTGCATTGGCAAAGCTACCTCCTAAATCGTACACAACACCTGTCCACAGTATGCCAGTACCTATCTAGACCTCTCTGTTGCTGCTTCTTTTATCGCACTCATCAACTTCACCTAGGATAATAGGTGAAAAATACAATGGTGAAAAATATGGATGCACCTGCAACTATTTTACAGCATATAATACACCTCTACCATCTAAATATTGGTGTGTTTATTTGTTTTACTGACCACACTGAAACAAAACTCTAAACTGAGTGTTAGATAGGACCAAGTAGGTTCAAGCTTGGGAAGTCCTCTGGCAACGTATATGATGACAACTTTCAGCTGGTGAATCTGAAAGGCAGAATACATTTGTTACATTTTTTGATATATCATTTTGGCTCTTGAGAGCATATAGAATTTGGGAGGCTAAAGCATGAAGAGGCTTTCAAAGGGTACAACCATATTTTTGGGTACACTAGCATTTTTGTTCAGATCAGGAACATTTTTTTGCAGTATAATACCCACTAATCCCCACTTACTGTGCTTTTGTTTGCATTTTGGAGTGGTTCATCCTTTTAGATAGAACTAAAGTGGAAGCTATGCTCCATGATGTGCACCTCATGGACTCTCAACAGGTATTCAGAACAGGACAGACCAAACATAATCCAAGTACCCCCCTCTGAAACTCATATAGTGTTGATGTCAGATGTTTGGTACCAACTGTTTCATGCCACAGATCTGTTCCTAATGTACGACACTGCTACTACAGACTTAGCCAAAAGCATAACTCAAAGGATCTGCTAAAAACCGGATACACACGTTGCATGAAATAAGAGTACCACCCTCACAAAACCCCGCCACTCACTCCAATACGGAAAGGCTCTTAATCTTCTCTTGTCATTCAAGGTGATTACTGATCCTTGAGAAGATGACAAGTACAGTATCTCCCCCGTGTTTGAACACTTCCCAGTTTCCTGGAGTACAGCTTGTGATGCCAGAGCCTTTCTCCAGTCAGAAAGCTGGCTCCTTCTTCATCTTCTTGAAAACCCTGCTAAAGCTGTAAGGCAAAGCAGAAGACACAGGTAGGACTAACAACTACCAAGAGGCAGATGGTCAACTAACTAAAAAAACCTGCCTGCTTTTTTTCATTAATGAAAGAAACAGGTGCATGAGGGCAGCTTTACTCCTCTACATCAGCGGTAGCGGCTGAAGTGCTTGCTTGAAAGAACTAAACAAACCCAAAACTTAACGATATAAAGGTGACCTTCTGTTAGCACAGAATCTAATATTTCTGTGGTACAGAACTAAGAAAAACAGAATTCCTTTGTTCTTTGGAATGAAGTCATTTTTTTAATTGCTGTGAAATGTTTAGAGTAACTGGCAGACCGATATTTAGCAACTTTTCTAGATAAGCAGGAATCTTTGTCATTAAGCATGTTAAAATCTGATGCTAACACATTGCTACCTTTAAAGCGGAACATCTTTCTTTACAAACCTCTAAATATTGTGATAGCCATCAGCTGCCATTCATTTAAGGACAGTGATGTAACCTGGCTGGAATTTCAGAAGCAAATCTGCAGAACCTATTATATTTTTATAATATATTTGGAGACTTTCCAATTCACGCTGTCAGTATAAGACTAAGATGGGCAGTACCATTTGACTGTTTTTTTGATGCTGCAGTTTAACAGTTTGTTTGGAAGGCCCTGGGCAATTTGATTAGTGCTGTTTGATGGAGCAGTGTCATCAGCATGAAGTGGAACAGTTCTGCTTGTAAGTGTCTGGCAGGAGATCCGAGTTTCTGAGCATCACACAGGCATAAGCAATAAACAACATGTTATTGTACATTCCATTTTATATTTTTATAGCTGAAGAAAATTAATAATGCATGAGCATCCAATAGGTTTCCATAAGACTCTGCCTTCAAAATAAAAATACAAACTACAGCTTGCGGTAGTATAAATGTCTGTACTTCGTATCTGTGAGCACACTTTCATGTCTCTTGAGGCAACAAGAGCCTGGACTGAATTCTGGCCTTGCTGAAGTCAGAGCTCCACTAAACTCAGATGTGCCAACATCTTACCCTGGTTTGTAGTGGTGAATTGTGACAGTGTTGCTGCTCTGGAGACTACATCAGGTGCTGCTGCTAGGCAGTGCAGATGGAGAAGCAATCTCTCTTTGTAGTGCTCAGCTACCCTTTTGTTCTCCCAGATATTCTGTAGAGTTTCCTGCATCAGAAGATACATATGAATTCAGACTTCCCTATGCCTGGACTCCAAAATTTTGCTCCTTTCTGGAGATTTGTTTTCTGCCAAGAAAAGTCTTCCAAATTATTCATCATCTGAAGTTGCCCTAGAAGGACAGAGGTGTAACGGGGCCGTTACCAGGTAGAGGCTTGATAGTGCCTGCCACTAACCACACTTTTTTATCCTGAACTATTGCAGATGCATAATAGCTAGGCTGCTGGCTGTGCTAGTTTCCACACCAGGACCACTGCATGAACACTGCTTATCTAAAACTTTGGGGCAGGATTTATTGGTTGATGCATAAACAGAAAAAAAACCCACCTTGGAATTGAGCATTATAACTCAATGAACTAGTTAGTATTATTACCAAAATAATATTCTAAGTATTTTCAACGTGCATTTTGGAGATGAATCTCTCTTTGTTTCATGAGATGGAGCTTAGATGAATTGAAATGGCGTGAGTGCTAGAAGCCATTTTCTGCTCTTTATGATACAGCTGCAGAAAGAGCTGAAATCCTAGGTGTTTATTTGCAAAATCTTGGATGATCTGCCATTGAATTAAACCGAATACTGTTTTTCACTTTGCCTTAGCCAGTCTCTATACAAGCTTTACAGCTGTAGTTGCACGGCCACTCATTTGGGTCTGTGAAGTGTGGGATTACTTCACAGTGTACACTTAACTGAAGTTAGGGTTAAATAGCTTAGAGCACCTAAATCAATGTTAACATTGGTTGTGAGGGAGCAGATAAAAATCACATTTAGCATAACATTGGAGCACTGTAGATTGGTATTACCTAGTCTAGGGATGAATTCTGCCTTGAAGACTTACTTCCACAGTTTTTTGAACAAATATGTATAATCTGAAAAAAGCATATTCTAGTTTAGGACTTTATGTTGTGGCTGTGGTACTTCTACTCTACTTTGCAGTGCTCTGAAACCTGATTTACTATATCACATAAGCTAAAATAAGATAAATAAGCTCAAAGGCAAAGCCATAATCTAAAAAGTCAGCCTCCATTCCCTGCCTCTGACAATGAAGCAGTCTTGGCTCTGCAACCCACCATTGCCAGAAGTCAGGCTGAATTCAAGCACGTTTGGTCTTATATAAAACCCTTCATTTTCACTTCACAAGAGCTGTTATTGGGCTCAGGGAAATTCCTTAAATTTTTTTTTTTTTAAACAGCAATTTTAAGCTGAAAGCTGTGAGACAGACATTTAATTTTCATTTCTTGTGTTTGATTACATAGAGTGACACCTGATGGCTGCATAGAAGATTGTCTTGATAACACACATTGTGATACATTAACAGGTTTGCAAGCCAGAGGGATTCTTCTATTAATGTGAGTCACCTGCACATTAACAGTGACCTTATAATTTCATCAGGTGATTCTTGTCTAGCACACCATTAGTGAAACAGTACCACTGATTGCCTGCAAAGACAGTGGAGTCTTCAACCAGTTAAAGTGTTTCTGTAAAAGGATATAACCTGAATTAATGGAGGCTTATGCCTATGTAACTAATGGTGTAGGTGACTATTCTGCTCCTGTTTTTTCTACAATTTTAGGTTTTTTTTTTTTGTTTGTTATGGTTTCTCTTTAAATATCTTTTTGGATTAAAGACCTCAAGCGGTGGAAAAATCTATGACGTCCATGGGTAAGTTGTTCTGATATTTATATACCCTTGTGGTTAACAAATATATGTATCTTGTCTATTTATTTTCTCCTTCTGCAAATTTGTTAATGTTGGCTCATAATTCTGGAACGTAGACGTGATCACGTGGGTTTTTTTGGGTAACACTGCTTCCTTAAGAGGACCTTGGCAGGAGGTGTATGAGGGGGAAGAAGAAGAACTTGCTAGGCATTTTCAGTGAAGACTGAAATTCCTCCTGCTCATAGTAGGAGCAAAGACTTTATAATAAAATGCAATTTTGGCTCTCTCCCCTGTTCACATTCAGTCTCTGTGGCTGCACATCCTTATATGTCTCTTCCATGTGATAAGCGGATAGATATTTATTGGAGACAGCGTAAAAATTTTCAGTGGATTTTAAGTCTTTAGTCTAATATACTAATTTTATTTCAGATTAGGGATTTAGCTTCATCATCAGAAGAAAATTAAGCTTAAAAAGGGAGTAAGTTGCAAAATCTGGTTAACGTTTTTGATGTGCTTAAAATTCTGACAGCTTGCGTGTTTAGTAAGATAGATCAAGCTTTTAGGCTTTTTACGTGTTATGTTACTTACAAGAATTATTGTATTTTATTATTGAAATAGTATTTTCTAATGTCTGTTGTCAATTTAAATAAAGAAAGGTCAGAAGAGCATTTAAAAATAAGATGACTTTAAATGCAAACTCTTGAACTCACTGGAAAATATTTGGTCAACACTTATTAGCTGTGTTTCATTGTAAAAACTAAGTGAAGACAATAAAGAACCCTTTATACATAAAGTATAATATTTTTAGAAGTAGGGTCATATTTTTCATATAATAGTTTCATATGTTTCTTAATTTGGAAAGATTTTATAAGTAGCTGTACAAAATCTTTTATGGTAATATATAGCTGTGCTATGATAAGGATTTAGATTACTTAAAAGTGAAACCAAACAAGATCAAAAATAAGAGGGACAATGCTAAGCAGAGTCTTATAAAAAGGCTGCCTTTATAGCTCATCAGTGCAAATTTCTTGTCAAAATGCTCCCTGAGCTAAGTAAGGGTTACTTATTCATATGAGCACCTGACTTATAAAATCAATCAAGCACTGATATCAAAGATGTCTGGCTTTTGCATCTATTCAGGTTGATGCTTCCATTAACTTAACTTCATACTCTAAAAGCATATTTCATTTCTAAATATGCTGTGTATAACTCATTAACATCAGAGCCCCCAACAGTAATTGCCTGAAAGTGAGTAAAGAAAAGCAGAAAAGATGAAGAGCTGAATTACCACTTAATGAAAAAAAAAAAAAAAAAAAAATCCACAGACAGACATTTAAATTGACTTTCATACAGTAGCAAGCCCTTTCTCTATGGAAGACATTCAGTTTAGGTTTCTTTTAAGATTTTTAGACTGCATTTACAGTTTGTGTTGATATGTTTAAAAATGTGTTAAGTAATATTAAATACAACTTAAAACCTCAATGGACTCATAGATGGAAGTTTGCTTAGGAGTTCTGCTTGTTAACGTTGTGTGTGTGTGTTTAAAATAACTTATGCTTCTTCCCCTTACATACTGTTGTTACGTCAGTTTTTAGAAAGGTCTTAATGAAGTAAAACTCAATTTTGAGAAGGTATGAAGTATCAAAAATCTATTTTTTGGAACACTTAATTTCAGACAAAACATCATCACTTTGATTGTCTGATTGATCTTCAGTAACTGAGGTCTTGTGAGTCAAAGGTAGGACCAAGAGTGTGCTTGTACATGTTTCTTGCTTGTGGTGGCAGAAACGGCTTCTCAGAAGAGTGTGTCAGTGTGGCTTCATTGGCCGTAATGGTCCTCACCTGGTACAGATCAATAAAGCTCCGTTTGCCTCAGTGCAGCTGGACTGATTTCCACCAGCTGTGGATCTGGCTGGGTGTGTGCAGAGAGCATTATGGAGGCAGGCAGAGAGAGAGCAGCTTTAAACACTTTAACAACATAAAGGCAAATAAAGGTGAGGATAACTTTTTTTTCTTGTCAGATTAGCAGGCTACTGTGATAAATGATTGATTTGATTGTTATAGTGAAGTAAAAAGATGTCTCTTTTTTGTGCTAATAGAAGCTGGATTGAAACATCTTGCAGGAACTATTGGATTGTAAACTAGTTGTTGTTAGTGCAATTGGTATTGATTCCTCTGGTCTCTCACTCCTGCTTTGTGCCAACATTGTTAAACCAGTTCTTCCAAATTTCTTCAGCTAGCTATTGGGGAGAAGCAGGTGATGTAGCAAACCGGGATGGCTTAACTAATTCATTCATGACTTTCCCAGGGACTCTTATTTCAGGATGAATATTTGGTATTCTTGGCCTGGAAACTAACCCTTCAGTTTAAGAATTCTGTGAGATTTCTTTTAAAAACGCTTATGTAGACATGATCACAATAGGAACTAAATATTTAGGTATGTGTATGCCATGTGTTAAGTGTTCATTGGGATGAACACAATCGCTGAAAAAAACCCACTCTGCCATTGAAGTACAGAAGGATTAGCATTTAGGAAGATATATGTTTTACTGAAGAAGCTAAAGACATTAATTTCTCCCTATAGCTTTACAGGGTGCTGTTCAAAGAGATTTCAGGTAATGTGTTATTATTTTGTTCTGGATTTCTCTTGTGAATCAAACTCTAAGCTTGGCAAAGATGGGGAAACAGTTTTCATGGCTGAAGTTTTTTTTTTTTATAAAAAAAAAAGGAAAAGAAATAATCCAGTATTTTCAAAGTAACAGTGAAATTTACCTTTTCATTTTAGCTGTGAAATGAGGAAACAAGATAATTATTTTCACACTGCACCTGTTTGAGTGCCTTCCAGTCATGAGCAATATGATTCCTATCAGGCCACATGTCACTAATGGTGGGTTTTTTTTCCTCTTCTTAGAATGAAAATTACACGTAGACTTTTTCCACACATACATATGTATTTTTAAGTGCCAAAACTGTCCTGACTGTCTTTACCAGCGTTCAATATTCCCTTCGCTGCTAAGCCTTTAACAGGAAGAAACAGCAGCAGAGCTTTTCATTGTTCTTTAGACCCACCAAACCTCACTTCTAGTTTTCAATGTGCTCCTGCACAAGTGTGGTTTTCTCTCTGCTCCTACCCCTATTAATTCCTATTGTGCCTAACCGCAGCTAGTGTCAAGGTATGTACTAGTACTGTATATGTTTTGTAAACTTTCCTTGGATTTAAATGTACTTTATTACTTCACTCCCTCATACTTTTATCTCGTACATCTTCCAGAAATCTTTCTTTGGTAGTGCTGTGGTTTAACACCCCCACCTGGCAACTATGACCATGCAGCCACTCACTTATTTCTCCCTGTCCTCCCTAGAAGGGTAAGCAGAAGAGGGATAAAAGGAGGGGAAAGGGGGGGGGGGAAAAAAACCCAACCCAACANAATAATAGTAAAAGAATATACAAGATAAAGTTACACAACACATGTCACTCTCACCACCTGGTGAACTGGTTGCCCAACCCATCCTGAGCAGTGATTGTAGATTCCCTCCCGCCCGCCCAACCCCCATATATACACTGAGCATGGCATCTGTATGGAATATTCTGTTGGCCAGCTTATTCTGTTTGTGGTCCCTCTCAGCTTCTATGAGAAACTGAAAAAAGTCCTTGACTAGTATAAACATCGCCTGGCAATAACCAAACCAATATGCATTATTGACATTCCTTTCATAGTAAATCTGAAACACAGCAGCCACTACAAAGAAAACTAACTCTATCCCAGCTGAAACCAGGACAGTTAGCTTCTCCACAAAGTCTTTTCAGTCAACTGTTGAGCAACTCCATTTTGGTAAATTGCTATGCCCGTTTGCTAAAGCACAGGAAGAACAATGGGGGAAGTATGGCTTGCTCAGGGACATGCACCCACAGGTGTTCAGAATTTGGTAGCATATGTATTGTGGAGTGCCATTTTGGAAGGACCTGATGACTAGGACAATGCTTTGAGAAGACAAGGCAAGCTTGTTTATCCTGCCTTAATCATGTACTGTTTCTGGGCTTGTTTCTACTGCCTCAATCATGCATGGGGCACTTTTGGAGATGGCACGGGAGATGTGGTTTGAGAAAGTACTACTGTTCCTGTGCCACTACTCTCCCCTGTAGACAAATGCATGCTTGGACCTGTGCTAAAGGCTACCATGGAAACAGGATTTCTTCCTCACCATAGTCTGGGCTTATGTCCAAATAACTTGTATGAGATGAGTGTGAGCTCAAACATAAGGTTGGACTCATGCTTAAAATCAGTTCTGAAGTAGCCATAGTAACCATTCAACTAGCAGGGCTAAGTTTGCAAGAGCTACTTTGTGCCCCTAAAATATAGCCTTTTATAGTACCTTTTTAAGTTCGTCAGACTTGTATGTAGATGTCCTGAGGTAGCTTTTACTGAGAAGTCTTTAAATTGAAAGACTAATAATTCATTTTACAGGAGGCAAAAGTCCACAATGAGTGAAAAAAAAAAATAAGAATCAGCACTTTAATAAAAAAAATATTTTAAGTCTGCCAAACCCCACTCTAATTATGAAGCTTATATAATTCCTTACAACATTCATTAATCTTGAATTGAAAATATGGGCTACAAATCTTAGTTCACCCAGTCAGGAACCTGTTAACTCTTGTTTTTGTTGTCATCTGCTGTTTGTTTTATGTGCACACATAAAGATTGTAATCTGAATGTCCAAGTGTTTCATAAGTGCTTAGATAAATAAGATTTTTGCTCAAAGGAAAGCATAGTCTAATTTGGAAAAAAGCACAAGTAATTAGGGAAACAAAAAAAGAGAACAGAAAGGGGACTGTAGATAACAGAAATGGGATCCTGCTGCTATCTGTTCCTATGATATTTTTGCTTCATTCTGAAGTTGTCAAATACTAATTTATAAATAAAATCTGTTACTCTTGACTGCTGCACAAACATGCCAGTTGTAGTTGGGCTTTGCTTCTGGACCTACCTTTGTCATGATGCTTAAAAGGCGTCACTTTCCAAGAGAGTAGTTTTGTGGTTAATTTGGAAATTCAAAAATACAATCATGAGAAAATACAGAAGAAATATTTGGAAGACGGGCATCATTAGTGGAGTAGCAAATATGTGCAAGTGTGTCTGCATAATACAAGAGGTATTAAGAGGAAAAAAAAAAAGTGGGTTGCAGAGGAGAGAGGGACTTGGGGCATTTTAGGTAACGGCAAAATGGAAGTAGAAGCAGTAAATGAAAGTTTGCGTACTGTATTGGGCCTCCTTTGGCAGTGGGAAATGACAGAAACATGGCAGATGTTTTGCTTTCTGTTCTGTGCTTGTTTACTCTAGGGTAGACTCACAGTTAAACATATATAGTCTGTCTTTGGGAGACTGGCTGAGGCCAACTCTGTGTTAGCCACGTGTTATTCTGAGGATGAAAGTTTAGGTACTCTGCTTCCACAGGGAGTTGTCCTCATATGGATTTACCTGTAGAGTGGAGGTGCTAGGCCTCCATTTGCTACTTTACTAAAGGTATCAGACTGAAAATATGACCACAAGGTACCAGAAACCTTCCTAGGTCCCAGGCAGATATTGCTTGCCATATGGTAGTGATTGAGATATGTAGTTAGGAGCCACTCCTCACCTGTGCAGAACGCTGTAACAGTGCTGTGGATGCAAAGATGTTGAAAACCAATGAGACTGAGATATTAAGTAGAGTAAAAACTCTAGACACTTGCTTCCACCCCACCCCAGGTTATGTTCACTAAGCCTTTACTTCTACTTCTCATCAGACGGTTGGCTGCAGGTCCAGGTGGGTCAGGTAGAAAGGCCTGCTGGTTTGTTCTGTGCAGCTGTTTACAACTACCTGCCTTAGACATTACCAGCCGAGGTACCAGAGGCAATTCCCCTGGCACTTGTCCTCATCCATTCTTTGATCTCCAGGATCTTCCCTCACTCTCAGGATCTCTCCTCTGGTCAGGGCCTTCTTCACTGTCTCTCTGGACTCCCAACGTTTCCCCAGCCTAAATAATCTATGTGCAGAAGTACAAGACATCAGTCAGCCTCCTAATGGGGGAGGTGTCACTCTTNNTTAGTTCAGGTGATATCAAAATTTAGAAGCACCTAGTATCAGTTGCAGCTAGCAAGTATCCCAGAATCATTTAGGTTGGAAGTGAATCTTCTGAGATCATCTAGTCTAACCTTCCTGCTCAAGCAAGGTCAATGAAAGCAGCTTACCCTAGGACAGTGCGAAGCTGGATTTTTAATATCTCTAAGGCTGGAGACTTCACAGCCTCTTTGGGAAACCTGTTCCACTGTTTGGCCACCCTTAAAAAGAAGAAAAATTTTTTTTTTTTTAATTTGCATGGAATTCCATATGTGTCAATCTGTGCCCATTGCTTCTTGACATTTTATTGAGTAGTGATGAGAAAAATCTGGCTCCCTCTTCTTCATTCCCTCCCATCAAGTGTTAACAGACACTGATAAGGTTTCTTCTCCCTGCTCCTCCATTCCCCACCTCCCAAGCTTTCTTTTTATCCAGGATGAGCAATACCATCTCTCTTGGCCTCTGCTCCCATGTCATATGCTCAGAGGTTGATTGTGTTTGTCATCCTTTGCTGGACTTGCTCCTGTAAGTTCATCTTTCTTGAACTGGGGTGTCCAGAGCTGGACCCATCAGTGCAGGTGTGACGTCCTCACCAGTACTGGGCAGAAGGAAAGAATTGCCTCCCTCAACCTGCTGGCAACACTATTCCTAATGCAGCCCAGGATAGAAGGCACATTGCTGGGTCGTGGTCGGCTTGTTGTCCACCAGTACCCTAAGCTCGCTCTCTGCAGAGCTCCTTTCCAGCTGATTGGTGCTGGTGCACCCCCCACCCCACCCCTTTCTCCCCAGCCTATAATGGTGCATGGGGTTGTTCCTCTTGCATTTCCCCTTGTGGAACTTCATGATGTTGCTGTCAGCCTTTCTCTCCAGCATGCTGAGGTCCCTCTGAACTGTAGCACAACTATCTGGTGTAGCAGCCACTCCTCCCAGTTTTGTATAATTTGCAAACTTTCCGATGGTGCACTCTACCCCATCATCCATGTCATTAATAAAGAGGTTAAGGAGTACCCTGGGGTATACTACTAGAGTATACCTGACTTTGCTGCTGATTGCAATCCTAAGAGGTAGGATTGTTTCTGAGAGTTCAAAACTTTAGTTTCTGATACTCACTCACACAGATGTAGACACAATTATCTGACANAGTTTCTAAGCCACCTCTGAAAAGGAAAGATCTTTGCTTGTTTGAGGGGCACAAAGATGATCAGAGGGCTGGAGCATCTCTCCTATGAAGACAGACTGAGAGTTGGGGTGGTTCAGCCTGGAGAAGAGAAGGCTTTGCGGAGACCTTGTAGTGGCCTTCCAGTATTTAAAAGGGGGCCTACAGGAAAGATGGGGAGGGACTTTTTCAAGGGCAGATGGTGATAGGATGAGGGGGAATGGCATTAAACTGGAAGAGGGTAGATCTAGATTAGATATTAGGAAGAAATTTTTCACTAGGAGGGTGGTGAGGCACTAGACCAGGTTGCCCAGAGAAGTTGTGGAAGCTCCATCCCTGGAGGTGTTTAAGGCCAGGCTGGATGGGCCTTTGAGCAACCTGGTCTAGTGGGAAGTGTCCCTTGCGTATGGCATGGAGGTTGGAACTAGATGACCTTCAAGGTCCCTTCCAGTCTAAACGATTCTATGATTATTTCAGTGTCTTTGCTCATTCTTATCTTTCTGAAACATGAACCACCAATTTTATGTGGTATCCTGCAGAGATCAAAAGCAAGACCTGCTCAGTACTGCTTCATGTAAACACTCAGGCTGCAGTTGCATTGCCCAGGTAGATTATAGCCTTGCTGTTGTGAACTATCAGACTTCACTAATTTAATGCATTTGTATTGTTCTTCCTCTGTCGTGTTTAACGGGTGAGCTGTGTAACAGCAAAGCATAGAGTGAGTTTTTGTTGTCATTCCCTTGTCACACTTCTCATTGCTCCTACCTTAAAATCAATCCTTTTGCACAACTCCCTCATCCTTCTCATAGTAAAGAGGAGGAGAAAGACAATCTGATGCCTACGCTTCAGGTGCTGGGTAAAGCTACTAGAAACGATGTTTTAAAGGGCAAATTGGAATGAATTTTCGACTGCTGCTTTCACATTGTCACCAAGCAGGTGCAGTGAATATACCGTGTGTGTATATATATCCATCTGTACGTATATGGAGATGAGGGAGAGGAGCGCCCCCCCCCCGTTTTGCCGCCTGGGGGGGAGCTGGCGGTGGCTGCAGTGCGGCGCGGGGTGCGCTAGGTGGGGATCGCGCCACATCAGCCACCCGCGCGCGGGAAAACGCCTCCCCTGACGTGTCAGGCCAAATCCTGGGTTGATCAGTCTTTGACGTTATTCATGAAGCAGGTACGAGCAGCAGGGAAAAGATGCTGAGAGTCTTCATTCCCCCTGAAAGAACACCCCTAGCGGTGTTATAATGAAAACACGTCGGTAGCTGCTGTTTCCTAAACCTCATTAATCCTACTAAAACCTCAAGTGTTGCAACAATTTATTCTTCCTTATCTTTGTGGTTATCTAAGAAGAGCCTTTTAGGCATGTGTGATAGAAAGTTAATACTGTGGAGTTGTAATATATAACAAAGTTTCCAAGTCGAACACTTGAATACGTGCTAGACTTGCTGATTCTCTATTGAACAGCTCGTTTCTGTTACTACCTTATTTTTGCCCTTACAGTGTGAAATAAGATTTATTAATCCTTGACTAACACACAAGGCTCGCACTTCATCAAATGACTCGTACAAAGAATATGATACGACAAAGCTAATTAAAATGTCTGTCCCTTTGATCTAAAAATCAAACACTGCTGTACCTTTGAGGAGGGTTGGCTCAGTGCTATCTTGCCTCTGGAGTGGGTCAAAGCATGTTTTAGAGTGTTTGGGTGCTGTTTCTGTAAGTCCAGATGTGGATTTCTGGTTTGGGGTCATCCTTTCTGTTTGTAGGGCACGTGAAAGGCTGTGCTAAATAAAGGGTATAGCTGATGTGGGAGAGAATAAAGCAGGGAATTGATAAATAGTCATCTGAAAAAAAAAAACAAAAAAACAAACAAACCAAACCCAAAAAACCCCACCTCAAAACATTCTTTTGAGCTCTCCCTCAAAAGAATTTGAGAATGAAGCCTTCAAAGTATAAATACCAATGAAATATTCTGTCTCTGAGAAGCAATAATGTTGAAAATCTCCTTTTAAACATTAGACAAGTTTTTAATGAAATATTTTCAGTGTTCAAAATTCCTAAATTTTTTGACAAGGGAAACCATCCAGCAGTAGATATAGCTAAATTTTTCACTTTTTCTGAAACAGAATGGGTGTTAAAGAGGAAACAAAATTATTTTTGAGATAATAATGCAAAATGTCAAAGGCTTGGTGTTTTCCACCAGAAAATCAGATTCCAGAGCAGGAAAAAAAGGCTTTGTTGGAAATGTCTTTGTAATTCATATCCATTCGAAGTAAATATATCAGTTCATTGTGCATAATTTCTATTAATTTCAGTAACTGGGATTGGGTAATTAAGCTTCTTACTAGGTTTCATCCTTGCACTTGTCAATCTGACAGTCAATATTTGGAATTCTTCCACTAGTAATTCCTAAAGCTCACTCCTTGGGTTAACATAACTATCCATAAAAACGGGTGAAGTACAGGATGTACAGGAGGCCTACCCTGAGTTTTTGAACTCCCATATTCACAGAATTGTGTCTGTTCAGCTAACTCTTGCTGTCACACAGCTGAGTGGTAAGGTTGTTTCAGGCATTGTTTTCCTGTGTATCACTTCTGGTTCATTTATGCCCTTGCTTATAACGGCATTCTCTTAATAATACCATTGGAAATCCCATTTTGGGTAGATTCTGAGGAAATGTGTACGGACAATCCCTTCCAACACAACAGTGAGCAGGCTAGTCCTGAGTAAGCAGTGCAATTATGCGAGTGTTCTCACTTTATCCCCAGTGGAAACAACTGCAGGCTAAAGCAACGCTATAAAGGACTAGAAATATGAAGTTTAATTATTGCAGTTATGCAACTGAAACAAAAAGGTTTCTGAATGACCTGGGGGACTGAGTATTCAGTGTGGTAGATGATTAGATGCTAGACTAATGATGATGATATCTTGCTTCATTAGAGCTAATAATTTCAAAGTGAAAGATGCGGTGTTTGTTGCTGGAGAAATTACAAGCTGCAGTATGTTTAGATATTGCACTACCGCTTAATCCTCGCACATTTGGTTGTGCAAGTTTGGAACCTGTGCGCATGCTTGGCAATTAAAGCATATGATAGATGGATGGAAGGTCATCATGATATGTTTAATAAACTGTTTACATATTATGTAGGAAGAACAGGCATTACTTGGATTCTCTGGACCAAGCTGTTGTATAGCTAGGATGTACTTGGCATTACAACAGGTCTGTAGCTTAATGCCTTGCTTCCCCCAAAAGAGGCTTTGCACCCTTTTCTTAAGGTCTTGATTAATAACCCCAAACAAACTGGTTATGTTTTTGCATTGTGAAGTCTAATAAAACTTCAGCCTGTTGTATCTCTTAAGTCAGCTCATGCAGTGAGTGACAGAATTTTTAGGTGGATTAAAGCCATTCTTTCAGTATGCATTATCTGTTGGGGGTGTTTTAATTAATTTTTTTTGATTCAAATATGAGAAGTTATCTGATTCTGTTACAGATGTAGTATGAGCCTGGTTTAAAACTAGTTGAAGCCAGTGGCAAAGTACTTCCCTGCTCACGCACACACCTTAAGGCCAACAAGAGGAAAGATTTGAAATGGTCTGAACACTCTGGGAAAATCCTTAATTTAAATCTCCGGCCTCTAAATCAGTAATCATTTTCCTTTATAAACCATCATCTCTGGAAAACATGCAAATGCTGCACTGAGGAATTGCACTCAAGAATCGCAAATGGAAGCGGGGAGTCTGCTCTTCATGCACTCTGCTCAACTCTTCCCTTGTGTAAAAGAACATAAAGTGTTTGCCCAATTATCGTGGTTCTTTCCTGAGTACAAGAGGTCGAGTGTAATTAAAATGTGATAGAAATGTCTGGTTTGTTTCAGCTCATAAGCAGAGGAGAACTTTGAGATATTACACTGTGCACTGCCTCTGGCAGCAAAGGTGGCTTCAGAAACCCCTGACCCACCAGATCTTGTGCTAGGGATCCTTGGCCCCTCCCTGTGCTGTGCCAGCATGGATGTTGGCAGGGTTACAACATAACATGGATCAGAGGTGCTATACAGGTGGGAAAAGAAACCTGGGTTTGGAAGATTGCTTTGAATCTAGATGAGCTTGCTGATCTGATTTACTGACCAGCTACTCAACAAATTCTACTGGGAAGACTGAGGAGGCTGAAACTCTTCCAGGGAGGTGGGAAGGTGCATTAAGCTGGGAACTTCTTAAGCTGGGTTTTGCTTGCTTTAGGCTAGTTTTCTCTTTGTTCATTGGCTGTAGTATTAATGGATTTATTTATTTATTAAGTTATATGATTGCAGGCATAGTAAAGACTTACAGAATATTGTGCACTTAGGAACACTGCAAACATTTATGTGCACCTCTAGATAGGTTGCTAGCTGCCTTTTGAAGCTTAAAGTGGACGTCCTCGGATGAACTGATAGACTGCATCTGTCTTTTTTTTTTCTTTCTTTTTTTTTTTTTTTTTTAAACTGCATCAAACTTCTAGGTAACAAAGCAAGAGTCACCAAGTTGCCCACTGTTTGCAGGGATTTGATCCAAAGCCAGTGGCTGCCTCTGCTAACTTAATTGAACCGGGGTGCAAACTTGCAATTAAAAACGAATTTTATATCACAAAGTAATGCTACTTCCCATAAGGAAAACACTACCTTTTGTGTGCATGTGTTCGGGTGGTTTTTTTTTTTTCAGTTAACCATGAAGAATACCATTTCTTCAGCAGTAGAAGTCACGCAATACCGATTTTTACCTTATAAGTTAGGTGTGAAGCTCTTTACTGAGAACCGGACTAGTGCAAAAGCATTACAAAATATTAGTCATGAGCACTCTGTTAGGTTGTTTTATGTCTTTAGGAAATTATTTATCTTATTTTTAATTCAGGGTATTAAGCAGTAGGTGGCATCCTACTTTAACATTAGAGTGAACTGTAGGCTTGATAGCATGTGTTATTACTTGGTCTAGAAATTTCTTGGAATGTTTTTCCTACTTGTACCTGTACAGTATGATCAAGGAAAGACTCTTTTTGCTTAAAGTAAACAAGAATGTGTGTGAGTTCTGATGCAAGTACTATATAATGAAAGCCTGTGAGTACTATATACTGAAAATCCTAGATGAAAACTGTTTGGAATTTGTCTTGCAAGACTAGAAGCAGACCTTTATAAACCAGGAGAGATGAGCAAAAATCAAATTATTAAAGACGTTTCTTAGAAGCTGGATTGGTTCCAGATCTCTCGCATACTCATTGTGTTCTGTCTACAGTGCCAGTGGGAAGCAAAAATAATTAATCCTGAAAATTAGATTGAAAAGCTGTTCAAGTTATGATTTAAAGCAGTGAAAGGAACAAAATTCATTGTTAATACTGATACACTATCCTTAAGTAATCTCATTCAATACCACGAAATGTCAGGTTATGTGCTTTGATGGAAACAAGTCAGAAAAACCTCAGATGTGTTTAATGGAAAGAATCTGAAATAAACTTTTGAAAGAAGAGCTGCTGATGGACCTAAGTGATAATCCAGAAGGAAATTGTGAATGGTACAAGTCTCGGGGAGTTGATGTCACAGAAATCAGATCAGTAACTGAAGCTGATGTTGTAAAATCTTAATATATTTCACCAGTATCCCTCTGACTTTAATTAAAGGTCCTTATTTCAGACTCTACAATGGTAGTCAGGGCTCCTTTGGCAGCCTCCAAGGAGGCTGTTAAACTTCCTTTTTTTTTTTTTTCTTCCCCCTCCCCCCTTTTTTTTTTTTTAATTCGGGAGGGAGCTGTGTAGAAATACACTTTCAGTAGACTTTATGTATAGATTGCTCAGAGACCCTCTAAGAATTTGCTTTTAAATACCAGTGATGATTCAGGCTTGAATAGGGACTGCTAGGAGTAGGTGACATCTGAGACTCGGTGACATGAATGGGGTGAGGCACTTCTTTTATTTATTTATTTTAGTATCTATTTATTTGTATGGATTTGTGCCAGGACAGATTTACCTAACAGCTGCTCATTCACTTTCTAATACGATAATTGTATCATGCTGAAAAGGAAGAATACTCAGTGCTTAAATGTTTTTGTGTATCTGGCCCTTGTGATGCAAATAAGCAGCTTTTGTAATATTCAGAATCACATGGGTGCTCAACATAAAAATATTTCATTTATTGTCTAATCTTTTCTCTTTAAGCTGATTGCTTAGATTTTGCATATGAGAGCAGCTCTGTTTTAATAGGTGGTTAAAGATTTGAGCCTTGTTAAATGTTACATGAAAACATACAAAGGCATAAAGGGTGTTTAAACACTGGTTTGATATAAATTATGTATTTAACTTGATTATAATAACTCATGTGCTTAATGTGATTCACTTGCTTACGTAACTACGTGTATCTGGGCTATGGAGAGACAGCTTTGTGAAAGAATTTATACAACACAGTTTTTTTGCAGTATTTCTGAAAGGAAAGCACTACTATAAGATGATAGGTCTTGGACCAAGGCACCTCAGGTTTTGTTGTCTCTCTAGTCTGTTTCACTACTGATGCCTTTGTGAAATACCTCCCTTGCACATTCAATAATAAACAATAACACTGAATTACATGCTGTTCTGTATTGTAGATGAAGCCTTGCTAATGTTATAAACAGTGTTTGGTGCATCAGAACAGCATTACTTAAATGAAATAATACTTTCCTGGTTATGTTTAGTCCTTACTAATTTACCATACATAATATAATTAGGAAATAAGAGAACGTATAGTTAGAAATGGGACATGGAAATTTCAGTATACCTAGGCTGTATAAAAGGTGAGAATAATGTTGAAGGAAATATGGAATGGATTGTCACAAGACAAAATACAAAGCATAAAGGGAGGAAAAACATTAGTGTATTTTATGTTCAGACTATAGTTGAAACTAGTGCATTTATCTTCTAACGAATTCAACTGCTATGTAACAGTTGCTGCAACAACTTCCTTAAGGTTTTAAGCAAACAGAATGGATTGTTGGATTAACAGCATATAAATGAAGCTGCTAAGAAAAATGTATCATTCTTCTCCAAAAAAGTAATTCCATGTACATCTAAAAACAGGTAGGTCAATGGATACAGTTATTCTAGGTAGAAATTGGATCTACTAAGTGAGTCTGGGCAGCTACCCTAAACTTTTACATGTTCATCTGATCTGAGTCCACAATACCTGCAGTGACAGCAATGGTAAATCGATCCAGTGTGAATACAAAATGTGTATGTTGTGCAATGTTTAAAGCCATGGGCTGGAAGCTATGTTGTAACTACGGTGCCATCAGTACAGTTACACCAGTGGAGAGCTGGATTTTTTGTCTATTCAGGAGCTTTCAAATATGTAAGTAACCAGGTCATGCTATGGCTGGAGGCAAACATTGACCACAATCCTAGGAAAATGTGTGTTGAGTTTAATACTTCAGTATGCTTATCTTACAAAATACACTTGAGCAAGTGCTAAAAGTATTTCACTAAATCAGAGCTTAATGTTAAGCATATTACCAGTCCTATATTAGTGTATGTTCTAAGTGTTTTGCTGGATCAGCTCTGAAGAACATAAGCTAGTGCTTACAGGACTAAAGCATTGATTCCAAGTTAATTTTTAAAAAACTAAGTTTGAAAAATAAAAAAAACAAAAAAACCCATGCACTTACTTCAGCATGTGATTTGTATTCGAAATACAGCCATGTATATCACTGTATTGAAGTGTTTGGGCCAAAATATGAATATACAACTGTTTTCCTGCAGTTCAAACTGTAGGTAGTGAAAATATCAGTTTGAATAAAATTCTTCTAGCAATAAGATTCAAAATACCATATTGTCCAATTAAACAATGGAAATGGAGGCACAGCTAGCTGTGAAATTACTTTCCAATGTTTTGTACCACTCTTTCATAATCTAAAAGTATATGAAAGATGCAGTTGATATCAATCAGCAGGTCACTAGCTTGTATTTTCACTTGATGAAACAGTTTGACCAATTAGTATTTCACAGATTTTTTTTTTTGTTAATTCTTTCCAGAATCTTTCATATGCTTCTTTTATTCTCATTGAAAATGCTTTATGTTTTACTTATGGTTAGGCTGCTCTTTTAGTGAAATTATTATATTGGAGAGTAAGGGCCCAGAACACTTAAGACTCAGGAGTCAGATTTCCAAAGCATTTAGGGTCTGACTGCGTCCTTCAGCTGTTTCTGCTGGATGGCTGAAGAAGTTACTGCCCCTCACCACTGATCCCTTCTGTCTGCTGACTTCTTCAGACTTGCCTTGTAAGGCACTCCCAGGAGCAGTCTGCCCCACTCATCTCTGTCAAAATGTGCTGGATAAATAAAGATACGGGAATGTTTATTTGCAGGATTGGGGAGATATTAAGATCCAGGAGAATGGGAGTCCTGGTGGCTGTAAACAATTTCCCTCATGCATAGGGGAGGAGAATGTGAGAACAACTTCTCACATGCCCAATGTGATTTACAGAAAAAAAATGAGGTGACCCCCAGGAGGCAAAATTGCACAAGGTAACTAGACATTTCTGAAAATCCTGTACATTTCCTACCTTCCTCTTTAAGCACCTAAAAACCTTTGTCAGTTTGGTCTTTAGCTGTTAGGTAAAACACTGAGTTCAAGGTACTGAACTTAATTGAAGTTTGAACAGCCTGAAGCTGATCCTTACATCTTATTTTAGTCAATAAACAGTGAAATAGGGAGAGGGAGGAATCAAAATCCACCTAATAATTCTCTCCTATTAGTTACAAAATGCTTTAATAATGGTACAAATAATCCAAAGGTTAGCAAAAAGAAATTGCAAAAAAATTATTGCATGTCTTTTTCCTAGTCAGAAAATAAGAAGGTAATTCTTGATCTGAAATGTCATGGTGGCCTCTGTTCTGGTTTAAAGGATGTTAAAGTCTAAGTGCAATCTTGTGTTTTGCGCTATTTTAGCTAGGATAAGAGGCCCAGAAATCAGAGGTGTTACATAGTAACAAGGTTATTCTGAAGTTGAATGAGGTTGGAATTGCAAGATAAGGATATCAATATTTAGCAGGCAAGTGTAGAATGTAGAATATTCATACCAGAGTCTGGAAATGTACTCAAATATGCAAATATCCCAAACTTGGAAGAGGCATTCACTGTTTTGAAATTAAATGTTTGTGAAGGACAATGTGATTAGTCAAAACTTATTTTAATAAATCTTTCTGAGAACCACGGTATCAATTCAAGTCATTAACTTTGCCAAGTTGTCTGGCCAAAGACAACAGAATTAATTCTGTAGACAGTGAGAAATTTGTAAATTACAGTCTAGACTTTGAGGAAAACATGGAGGCATAGAGAAGGAAAGGAAAAGCGTAGCTATCATGAGGGGAGGAGGAAACATGACTTCTTGCTGAAGTTCTTCAGACAAGTAACTAGTTGGTCATGAACAGGTGCTCTGGGGTGACGTTGGTTCTAACAACTGTTGATCTGCCCCTATCTTGGAGACCTTATTGGGTAAATAGTGTCTTCCACTCTTAGGCCATATCAGAGCTAGGTGAGCTCTTTTGTTTTATCCGACCACTGTAGAGGGTGTTTGGTCTCAGGTTCACATGAAGAGGCTGGGCAGATGGAGATGTAAGGGGAATTGTGAAGATGGGAATCTGGAGAGCAAGATCTCACACTGATGGAGCTGTGATTCTTGGGAGTGCATGAGTGACAGTTGTTTATGGGGTCTTGTGTTCCCACTGAGCAAATGAGCTTCAGCTGCCACAATGAGGCTTAAGAGAAGATGATAGAATAAGCCATTTAAACTCTCCTTTTACTTATCTAATAACTTACTTCACCTTGTTGATTCCCAAATGTTTGCTTTTCTTATTTACCAGATGTTATATCAGTACAATCTGTGGACTTTTTCAGCAGGCAGCTTTGTGGACTGATCACTCATTGTTTGCTACAATAATTCCTTTTTTCTTGTAACAGAAGTAAACCTCTGAGACCTTCATTTCTGTAGCAGTGTCACATGTCAGTTCTCTACAAATTGTCTAAGCATTCATCTTCCATACAGTTTATCATAAAATATAAACTAAAAACAATGCAGTTTGAATACAAGAGCAAAGTGCAGCTTTCAACTGAATATAATGAATTAAAACTTTGTTAATGTCAGAACAAAACTATTGTGAGTCTTCTCTGGCCAATGCAATAAATCCTATAATGTTATAGCTATAAAAATCTCTTTCCAACCATTTAGAGAGCATAGATAATATCTGTTTGTTAACCTGTCTAGTAAATATCCAACCACAATTTATAATGAGAAAACACCTGTTTGGATTACAGGAACCTCAAAGTTTATTTGGAAAATATATTTCAGTAATATTAAATTTACCTGGAGAGACTGTAAGCTAATACCATTCAGATAAAACACACACCACAAATTGCACCTACATGTATAGTTGGCTTCAAACAAAGCAGATGACAAATATAGAAATTCACAGTTCCTAGCCCTTAATTGTGAATGTTCTTCCTCTTCTGACAGGTGATCTGATATTGGGAGAACATATAAAGACCTGCTCGTAACATTAATATACTTGTTAGTTCACTTAAGTAAAGTTGTGATCCTTATTTTTGTAAGGCTTTTGATTGTTGCTTCCTGCAGATAACCCAGTAGACCAGTTTCACTAGAAAAATGGTACTGAAAGGTAGGAAAATGAATTCTGTTCAGATCATGAATTTCAAGCTGCATATTTTGGCTCACCCTGGATTTGGGTCCATGTTATTTGATCGCACTGTCTTGCTAAAGATAGAATGATTCTAACCTCTGCTGTTTGACACTAAATCAAATATATGAAGGTGATTGTAAATTTCTGTCACTTAGTGTGGAAAAAAAAAAAAAGGTTTGGGCTGAAATAATCTGAACGTGGTTTTAGTCCAAGCAGAATAATAACCTGCTAGTTCCTGGAGAATAGTGTTTCAGAAGAACATAGAGAATCTTTTTCATAGCTAGAAAACCTCCAAAAAATGCTTATAAAGCGCTCACGAGTTTTAGTGTGCTCGTTTGTTATGAGGCTGGAAGAAGCTGTGAGTCTTCTTGGGACAATGTCTGCATTATCTGTGTTTTAATACTTTAATTTCAGCTCTTCATGGGACAAAAAGTGCTGACACAAATTCTGTACTGCGTTTTAAACTGCACTGTAACAGCAAATGCCATCCTAGATAAAAGATTAGCCTTGAAAATTGTACCAAGAATATGCCAACTAGTATATGCAAAAAGGATCAGGATATTAATTTAACCTGACTAGGGAGTAGATTATGCTATAAATAGGACTCTGAGACCGCATCTACTGCAAGGCTGGTCATTTCCTACAAAATACATTGCACGTATATTTGCCCTAATCCTGTAACGTGATCCACAGTCTAATCCTTACACCTAGCTATTATACTCTACTAATTTTGCTATGCACAGAGCGCTGTGCATCTGTAAGTCTTTACTCTCTTGGATCCATTGCAGGATCAGAGCAAAGGCACTGCTTATAGATGGGACATGTGGAAGTATATAAAGGATGTTATACAGAAGGTAAGCTAACAGAGGATTGACAGGCTTGAAATCCCAAATTGTCGGAAATACTGAAAATAATTGAGAAAGGTCAAAATCTGAATAAAAACAAGGACTCTCCAAGTTCGAAGTGCCGTGTGTACTAGTGCAGCCTATTTTGGAGCTGACTGGAGTTCAAGCTTGATTTCTTCAGCCAAAGTCCAAAAATAGGCTTTTGTTTCAGCCCTGTTGGGGGTTACCTGTGAAAAGAGCATACAAAACCAAGATGGATGTGATTCCAGTGTAAAACTTGCCTTAATCCTGAATTCTTGCAGTTGTTTCAGTTACAGACAAAAAATACTGTGGTGTTTCTTGTGGGTGGGTGTTTTTTCCTGGGCCCCTGCACAACTAAGCACCGCCTGAATCGCCTGCTGTTCCCTCTCTCAGACCTGGTGTGCTGCCCGCTCTTCTCTCCCTAGGTATCATCACCTCCTACTGAGACCCCTTTTGCCTGATGTCGCATATGTTGCACCACAGGTTTAGTCTAAATCTGATTCCTGTGCCAAACACAGTAACTTTCACCTATTAGGTGTTTCCTTCCAATTTTCCTTTTCTATCTTCCTGCTTAGGATTTCTTTGCCAATAATACCCCATTCTTTGTATTTTTTTTTTGTCTGAACTAACAGTGGTGCTTTTTTTCTGCAGTGTCTCTCTTCACAAATATATAACTCAAAGTGTACATTCAGTGAAGACACATATTTAAGGAAACCCTTCCAAAATAAGAGCATAAGGTGTATGTTTTTCTAATAAGAATGAAAATGGAGGTAGTTTATTTAATTTATTTGTAAAGATATAGGTAGAAAACGTGACATATGACTACTGAAGTATCTTTACTAGTTCTCAGGTTTTAAATGGCCTCGTGAGAAGAACTAATGACACTCTTATTAAGATGGGAAAGAAGTTGATGAGTTGGAGAAGATTAAAAAGCAGATCAATCAGTATTAAGGCTGATCTGTTATACTCTTGGTGGATCAGGTTACCCTCTTGTTCCTTAATTACTTACAGTTTATCTGTTGGCTTCTGACGAACTCCTAATGGAGAAATAGGGTTTACTGCACATCAAAAGTTGGGTTTTTGGGGAGGAGGTTGTGTGGTTTTTTGGTGGGTGTGTGTTTTTTTTTTTTTTTAACTGTCATGTAATTGACTTAAGGGGGAAGAAAAATATGGTGATCATAGAAAAGTCATACAGGCTGAACTATCGTGAACAAAATTTTTATCCAAAAGCTGTCGAAAATGGATCCTATTGCTTTCAGAAAGGACATATACATTTCAGTTTCTTTACTAATTTTACGTGTTCTAGTTGATGCAAGGATTATTGAAATAGGTCTAACCTACTTCAGTTAAGTTAAAATTAGTACTTTTCCTTATCCTCTCGTCTTCACTCTTTTCCTTCTCAAATTAGGAAAAAAGGTGTTATTACACTCAGTGTGCTGAAAAACTTACCGTTGCCTCAATTATTTAAGTGAAATACATGAAAGATTATCATGGGATACTGTCCCTGCTTTGTCTTCAAACTTTTCAGCTTGACCAGTTAATGAATAAAGTTATTTACACCATTCTGGTTACAAGTTGGTTTATACATGACTATACACACTCTCTCTGTCTCTCCCCTCTATATATTCATAAATGTGGGGTTTTTTTAGTACTGTATATACACCTGTGGTGCATGGGAAGCATTATGTTTGTAAATACTTGTGTTTTGGAAGTAAGAAAGGGGCTGAGATGTAAAAAAAAATGTATAGCATTGCTTGTAAATTTGAAAGACTTCAGAACACTTTTGTATGTATGGGATGTAGTTGGCTCTGGTTTGTATAGTTTTAACACACTATAGTAAATCTTTTGTACTGTACCTTGAAATACTTGTATTACTCAATTTTAAGTATCTAGCCACTAAGATAGATGACAAGGGTGGGGTTTTTTTATATTTCTCTTTTTTGGTAACCATACTCAGGCTCCTGAATAAAGAATGACAACAATAATGTCTGATAAAAAGATGGAAAATAAACTGCAGACGGTGTTTGAAAGCTGAAAAGCAGGGGAGGGGGAACAAACAACCCCCTCTGTTTTCAGTAGAGATGGTAAATAACTCACAACTAACTCTTGGCAAAGCATTTGATCCCAGTGAGGCTGTGTTTTTACAAATAAACTTTTTTTTTTTGTCTACTTACACTTTATCAACAGGTATTTTGAAACTATGGTAATATAATTTAAAGAGATAAAAACTTTCATAAAGTGCTAGAGAAAGGTGTGTTTAAGTTGCTACTTATGATGTTTTAATGATACATGAAACACTTTTTGATCTCTGTGATCATTGTTTTTAGTCTGCTATGGCAAAGGTTAAAGACCTCAGGATACCTTTAAAGTATATGTCCATTAAGGTCACATACAACATGTATTGAGGTGGAAGTTACATTTGACCTGCCATGAGTATTAATCCTGAATTCTAACTGCATAAAACAATGTTAAAAGAACTGAAGTTCACAAACGTAGTCCAGTTATTGTCTAGACATTATGAAAGATACCACAAAATAAATCAATTATAACTATATAATGGGAGAAAACCTTAATTTTCCCTGTTGGGAGCTTCCTAAAGTAAAACTTATTATCTGGCTTCAAATGTCACTGTTGAATTCTGTGAAGCTTGCTGATTGCAGCTCTGAGAAAATGTCTTTTTACTGTTCACTTGACACCAAAACAAGCCATGTAATTGAGTGGTATCTATATTTATCATAAAACTCCTAAATGTCTAAGAACTTGCACCTATGTCTGTCTACTAGGAATTTTTTGTGGAAAAAATATGTCAGGTCTAATGTATATATTCATTTTAAATGTCTATTAAGAATACATTCATCATCATAGCACTAACCTCTGTGTCTTTATCATATGAAGCGATAGAAATACTTGCACATTGCAAGCATGGAACTCCTGCATGCTATCTAACATTTTTTAGCTATTAATCTTATATTTTAATATGAGATATTTCACTCTTAAAAATGCAGTAAGGTCCAAGAGAAGTAAGGCTTGGGTGGCATTTTATTAGTGAATCTTCTTTCAAAGCAAGTGCACTGAAAACAAAATTGAAGATGACATTGAGTGAAATACTAGTCTCTGTTTCCCTTTGAGTTTTCTGCGTCTTGGTAGTCTTTTGTGCCTTGCAGTGACTTATAAAAAGCAATGTTGCTGTCACTTACTCCTCTCTTGTCACTTCATGAACGGCCACCAAAATCTTAGTTCAAATTAGCACCACAGTACTGCTAGGGACCAGCATAGCTGTACTGCTTATTACTTGCAGCATTACCCGTGTTGTTTTGCAAGTCAAACACTATTAAAATAAGAACAGCTGGTGGGTCTCATCCTGCTCTTTATTGCACTGCTGTAAGTCACAAAGAATATCACTGAATCGTGTGAGGTATTTTAGTGATATTGATACAAACTGTGTTCCAAAAGTATCAGGCAGGGATCAGAAGAAATTATTTGCCATTTATCCAGTTTAATAATTTAAAAATAGGTGTACTTGTGAAGGAATTTGTGCTGTCTTCTGAGTTGTATTTTAATAATGCTGTTTGGAAAGTGGTCGCACCAAACTGAAATTCCACTGTCAGGAAATTTAGATGCTTATTTCCCAGCATTTGGGATATTTGAGTGGAAGTATGGTAGCATAATTTCTAATTAACTTCTGTGGATCTGTGGGAGGAATCAATTTGACATCTGCCTGTAGGAAGATCATGCGCAAGGCTTAAAAGCAAATCCCATAGCTAGAGCTGGGCTTGAGAGCACTGTCTTTGTTCAAAGCATCCTACAATAACTCCTATACAAACAGTATCACTTATACTTTTCAGCTGAATTCTCCTTTGCTTTTGCTGAGCATGATCTTACCTTGCAAATAATTCTGGTTTTGTACTCTTTGAATTCAGTCAGATAAAAGGTAATGGATTATTTCTTTTTTTTTAATGATGAAATGGTTTTAAACTCCAAATCGTAAATAAGTGAAGTTGTGATATTACTATAAAGAATAATCTCAACGGCTACATTTGTATTATCTAAGTATTCAAAGGAAAGAATTGGGAACAAAAATAGCACTCACCATTAACAGTGAACTGAAGCAGCAACATTGTTTTGAGCTGTAGAACAGTCTACAAGATCCTTTAATGTTACCTTCAATGCCACAGTGAGGTAAATGGGCATGTGATGTCTTTCATATCGAGGAAATACAGAAATCAGCTCTTACAGTCTGGTCTCTTCTAAATCCAACTTTCTCTCTATCTTTTTCTTGCATAGATTTTGAGAAGAAAACTTTTGTTTCCATTTAGTTAACCATAAGCTTCGGCTTTGACTCCAGAAGTGTAGTGTGATTGTTTTTTATACAGTATTATTTGAATTTTTTGAGGGTTTGGACGTAGTTTAGTGGGGTTTGGAATTTGTTTTCTGTTGGAAACCAAACTTAATTCAAACTAGATATAGCTTATTCAGTTTTGGATGCTAATTCTGTGCATAGAGGTACCTTTCTCCTTTAGGTGGTATTTTTCCTATGAACAACAGTGATTATTTTTTCCCACATGATGGTGCTCAACTAATGATAGAACAATTCAGTGTCTTGTTAATTCCTCGTTATTTGAAATGTGGTTCCATAACTTTCTGAGCACTATCTGAACATCTCTTGAATGAAAAATACTAATTTCTTTCTAGCTTTATCAGATGTTTCTGTAAAATTTAGTTGTTACACAAACACTGACAATACCCACACAGTCCCTAGAGATGAGAACAGTAATCCTGCTTTTATAGATAGAAAAGTGGGGGCAGAAACAGAAATTTTATAACCTTTTTAATTTTGAGATCTGATATAGTCTATGCACCGATGACTCATTTTTGGTTTGATATCAAGATTATCTTCACCTTAGATCTACTTTGCAGAAGACATGAGGCAGCATCTCCTCTTTATACAGATCTGATGCACATTTGAGACCTGGGTATGTGAATGTATGATGAGCTTTCTAATTCTACAAAGATCAAATCAAGATTGTAGAGACATAATCATCCTATGTAGTTGAACAATTGAATAATGAAATTATTCATTATGATGTGTGTGAATTCCTATATATTTTAAAAGGAAATACAAAACCATAAATTGCAGCCTGATATGCACGTGATATCAGTACAACTAGAACCTTTCGAATGTACCACGTTGGGTTTTTTTCAGTATGTTAGTGAATGGTGTGTCTGTGAACATTGGTAAGCTTGCAGCCTTTATTTACACCAGCACAAAAAGGAAATGAGGCTTTTGCCAAATGTTTCATAGGTATTTGCCAGCAGCAGAGGAAAGGCGAGGTTTGAATCTTTAACTTCATTCCAGATACTGTCATATATGGATTCTTCTGCTTTCCTCCTCTCTACTTCAATTGTTTGACCCTTTCATCCCCAAATTGCCCATGATCCAATCCTGTATTTTCCCCACCTCATTCTGTTTAGCTAGCCAGCTCGTTTCTTTGCTCACTTTTCACCCTGTTCCTGGTGGTTTGCCCCATTGTTTCAGAGCTGCTCTGCTTCATCTCCTGCTGTTTATCTTCTATCTTGTTCCCACTGAGTAATTCGGCTGGGATATGCTTCCTAATGACCTTTTCGGTTTTTGCTTTTCTTGACTTCTGCTTTCTGGCTCAGGCCCCAAGGGTTTCCAGGTTCCCCACAGAGCTCCAGTTCTTCCTTACTCTAACATCTACTTCCTGTTTGCCCTCACCTGTTTCACCCTAATTACCAGTCATTTCCAGGCCCATTCCCTAGTATCGCTCCTCCTTTAGGTTACTTTCCAGTAAGTTGCTCCTTTATTTGCTGAGATTTCTAAATCTGTACATTTCCTCCTCACTTGAATCTTGAAAATGGATGCTTTTTTTTTTATTTTTTTTTTTTTAGCTGAGGTGTTCCAGAGATATATTCTGTCTGAAGCTAATTGCTATGTTTGGCAATGTTTTATACAATAGAAAATAAGGTCTTATAGCAGGAATTGCTGGCAGATATGTAATCGTGTGTAGGTCTCTCTAACCTATATAATATATGAGCAACGCCTACTGGGTCAGACCAAGGGTCTGTCTAACCCAATATCATTTCTCCATTGTGACTGACAGCAGATAGCGGGGGAAGAATATAGTAACAAGATGAGTATTGTAACCCTTTTCTTGCAAGATTTCCCAGTCTATAGCAACTCAGTTGCCTCCTGAGCCAGAGGTGGTATTTTTGCATTAAAACTTCGACCCGGACTGTCCCTCACTTGGCAGAGCTTCAATTATGCAGTTTTATTCTTGAAAAGTTCTGTTGTTGGCTTATGCACAATGAAAGAAAGGGGCCAGCATTTCTTTAAGCACAATGATCATTTATTAGGATAATACTCTTAACACATGTTACTTCAGACTAAATTAGCCTGTTGATGGCAGATGAACAACAGGTTGTCATTCTTTGCCTTTTCCTAGTATCTTCAGACGCTCTCATAATTCCCTTTTTTTCCCCTTGGATGCCCAGGTTAACAAACAAATAAGTGGGTGGCAATTTCAAGCACAAAAGTAAGCTGCAGGCAGTCCTTCCTGATAGTTAATTTGATTTTCACTGTTTTCATTTGCATAAATGTAGCAGGTAAGTTGAGGTCAAGTGCTTGTGCCAAGGAAGCAATAAGCAGCTCCTAACCTCTTATATTACGAGGTAACTCATGGTACTGTGGAATACTAATTAAAAACTTGAAAAATGTGCTTTTGGTTAAATTATAAATGAAGAAAAATAGGTATGCAATTACAACCAAAAATGCTACAACATGCTGCTCCTTGCATATGTTCTGTGCAGAACTCTGCCCATGCCCTCGTTTCTGGGTAAATAGCAATATCTAAAAAGACTGTACAGTGCCTCAATGTAATGTGCTATGTTGAATGCCCAAGTAGCTGTGGATAAGTGGGAGGGAAACGTATGGCTGAGACTACATTTTACATACCGTTGAGTGGTTTGAAGCGGCAGACTTTATTTTCTCAGATCATACTTCTGGTCTAAATTGTAAGCCCCTGCCTAAATTTTGTTTGCAATGTAGATGCTAATGGCAACCTGAAGTGTAGCAGCAGTGCTATTATTCCCTAGTCTCTCAGCTCTGGTACTGTCTTGCTATAACTTTTTTTTGTATTTAGAATTCAGCAAAATGTTCCAGAGTAAACAAAGAGAGGAATACTGTGAGTGGGCTATTTACCTAGAGTGGATATAGATTTATATACAAAAAGCAAAGTTAGATTTCAACTCTTGGTTTTGTGTCCTTGCCAGCAAAAATATGTAATCTTTTAGAGGCACTGTCTAGGTATCCCAGATACGCAAATTCTAAATTAATATAGAAGATTGAACACTGATTGCCTGGAACAAGGTTACAATCATCTGGGTTTGTATTTTACTTCTTAAACATTGCAAAAAAAAAAAAAAAAATTGAAAAAAAGAAAACCAAAGAATTATTTCAGACTATTCAGAGTCCCCAGTTTGTGTTTTGCTAAAATCTTAAGAAATTATTTTCCAGGACTTGACTACAAATTTTCAGCCGCTCCTTCACCTCTCTTAAATACTCTCAGCTGTTCTGTCTCTGCTTTCCTGAACTTTTTGTTCTCAGCTCACTGAAATTTCAACCTGCTAAATTTGTCTGCTTTGAACTACTCCAAACTTAATGCTTCAGTGTTTTGCAACTAACTCTGTAGTTAAGTAACAGTCAGTATTAAAGGAGGATTACTCTTGTGAGTAAAAGGTTGTAGAGTATGCCAAAATCGAGTGCAAAATAGGATGCTACACTTCAGTTTCTCTTATGTAGTTTGAGGCTTTTTGTGTGTGTATAATTTTTTGTAAAATGTTTCATTAGTTCTACTTCAGAAAAGTTTGGGTGGTTGTTTTGTGGTATGTAGAACACAATCATAAGTCTTTAAAAGCTTAATTGTTAGCAATTGTTCATAGTATATTAGCTACTGTCATAACCAATTTAGAATGGTATGTCATGCCTGATTGCAAGTATTTGTAAAACACAACAAACTTCCTCTTTACTGAAGTTCTCACACTTGAAGAAGCCTTCAGCATGTTGTCCTTATAAAGAATTTGGTATTGTCCCTCCATCTTGAACACCACGAGGTTTGGTAGAACTTTCACTGCAGTTGCCATCACTTTCTCCTGGCCAGTGGTGCATACATTTCAATAACTGTAACTTGTGTTCACTGTTATTAGATAGCTGTTTGACTCCCTTGGAAAACTGTAGCTTTTTTCCCCCCCCTTTTGTGATGACTTTTGGTGAGTCAAAATTGAGAAATCTTTAAATATACACAGGTTACTGCCTCCTGACTGCCTGGAGTAAGATTTAGAATATATTCCTTTCTCCTTCACTGTATCCCCACTTAGATGGCATTTAGGGCAGGTCATAGAAAAGAATGAAAGTTGAAACACAACCACAGCACACAAATCCCTTGGCAGACTTCAAAGGTTCAGGTTTACCTTAATAACCTCTGTTGTCAAGCACTTTGACAGAAGTGAAAATCTGATCATGCTCTCCTGGATTTTACAAGTATTGAAACAGGATTTCCTTTATTTCCCCAATAGGGACATGCTGTAGCTCATGATACCTATATGAAACTTAACTACGAGTGTGATACTTGCCAGTGAGACTAAATGAAAAACTATCAAGACAAATTAATTTTGGGGCTGTGTTTATATCGAACTGGAAGACATGAGAATAATTTTGAAAGAGAAATCAGCAATTGCTGGCATTCAGTGTTAAATATTGCACGTTTTAAGGACAAGACTAGTGATTCCCACTGAAGGTAAAAGCCTGTCATTAATTTGAAGTTAATCAGCTAAGAAATTGTTAGTTGTGTGAGATCTTGGAGACTTGCAAAGTAATAGTGACTGTAAGGCAGTCTCTCTTTTCACATGCCACTTCTGAGAACTGAGCTGGCAGCTCTATATCAACTATTTTGCACAGGACTCCAGTACAAGGAGAACTGGACAGATTCACGGTCTTGGTAAAATACTGCTGTGTTCTTCAAAGCCAAGGTGGGGTTACTGAGGGTAGACTTTATATTGTACTATAAAACCTATGCATCAGCATTTTCTGAGGTTTTGGGGTGGGTCTTTTTCTTTTAATTATCTGTCATAAAGAAAGATCTTTTTGTCCCTCCTAGAGCCTCTCTCTGTGGTGCTTATCCTAAAAAGTGGGAATCAAAGAATTCTGTCCATCTGGAGAAAGGGAGAAGCGCAAATAAATGGGAATAGCAAGAAATACAAAGAACAATACTGTAAAATAGGAAGAGACCAACAGGCTTCCTCTCCCTAACGTGCAGTGGCTTTGTAGACTAGGGAGTGTACTCACACTTCTTTTCTCCAGTGTCTTTTAGTCCTGAAAGAACATGGAGAATTTTTGCCATTGCTGCTACAGTAAGTGAAACGACTGTACCTTGGGGAATTATCTGGCAGCATTTAAAGAGCCACAATAGCAGCCTGAGCAAGTTACTCATTCCAGTGCAGAAGCAGCTTGTGTGCCTACTTTTTATTTTTCTTTTTTTTTTTTTATTTTTTATTTGGGGGTGTGTGGGGTTTTGTTTGGTTTGTTTTAATTTACACATTAGACCTCCTGGGCTAGGATCTAAGTCTCAATTCTCTCTTGGGTTTGCAAAATAATTAATTTATTTCTTGAGGGATTTTTTTCAGGGAGGAATATCTTAACAAAAAAATATAATCTTGGAGATATTCACAATGACGCTGAAAATGCCTATCCCTTAAATAAACAAAATAAGCTCAAGATGCAAACAGGGCACACACCTGATGGAACATTCTCCATGTTCTAGTCTTGCTCTCCAACGAACATCCTACAGGGGCACTTGCTATACATGTCAATACAGCGTTTCCCCTTCCAGCAAAGTGCGATCCCACGGTCTACCCTGCAATATTGCTACTCGCCAAAACCAGGGTGCAAGTGAGCCATTCTGTTTCAAGCCTAGGAAACTTCTTATGTTGCCAGAAGAGCTGAGAGCTGGAGGGGTCAGGCCGGGATGGGGCGGGGGGAGGAGCGGAGGGTCCGGCAGCCCCGGGGCGGCCGCTGGTTCCTCTGCTGCTCCCGCCCCGCTCCAGCCGCAGGT
>VZSZ01002523.1:20729-46253 GCA_013398815.1 Ibidorhyncha struthersii | reverse complement strand
CTGGATCCCGTGGGAGAAGCTGATTCGCTCCCCTACGGCTGTGGGGTAGGAGTTGCCCGTATCTTGAGTTTTGCCGCTTCTTTCATGGGGCTCACGCGTGTTAAAGAAAACAAAAGGGGGGGGAGACATCCAAAGTAGAGGAAAAACAAACTCAGATTTGAGTTGCTGTCAGCTGTTTCTTGACTGAAAACGTTGCAATCTAATGGGTTTGATATCTTCTTGATTATGTATCTATTGGCATTTTCTCAATGATTGTTAGTGTGCAATTAAGACAACTGAACCGTGATTACTGAACCAATACATTGTAAAATTAAAAAAAAAAAGATATAGTTACAGATAAATTGCAGAGAAGCACAGAACTACACTCTAACTGCTCTGCTAGTCTGAGGACACGTAGCCAATTATGATTCAGGGCTGTGTGTAATTGATACCTCATTATGAAGCAATCCCTTTTAAGACTACTTAGATGTACCTTTAAATTCCTTCGACTACTGAACTCCAAGTCCTTTTCCCCCATCGTCCGCCCTTTTATTTCTATAAAGCATGTGGGGTTTACTTACTGCATATTGAAGCATGCAGCTCTAACAGGAGTTTTGTTGCTGGTACTGTCATTTGCTAGAAGAGCAGCTCTTCCCTGCTTTGTGCTCAGGACCCTCCCCCTTTACAATGGCTTCCTTTCAAAGGATGCAGCCTGCGAGCTATACACACAAACGTTTCAGGAATTCTATGTTGTTCTTCGAAGATCCAATTTAGCAAGCAACATTAGGGATGACGCGCTGGTCTTCTATTAAATAAACACTAGGAAAATGTCTAATCCCCGTGTTCTCAGTGACGCCAACAGGCATGAGTGGTAGAAAGTTTATTGCTTAGCTGAATTCTATAGCCAAATGTAGCTACTGTTTCAAACCAACCGTTCTACTAACCTTCATGAAGTCAATTGGGCCGATCTTTTCTTAAACGAGAAGAAACAGCCCCTGGTGTCTTACTTGGAAATCTCTAATGCTAACAACTCATCTACTTTTTCCTGGGATGTAAGCGAAAAAGAATACAATTAAGTATTTAAGCACCTCCAGAAAATACAGTACGTCATATTTTATTACAGGCAGTGAATTTTTTCTTTTTAGTTAACGTTTCAGAATTTGGCTTAAATGTTAAACGGGCCTATTCTAGAAGTCACCATTGTGTGGTTGACAACATGTGAAATATTCCCAGAAGTTCACAAGGGAAGACTTTTTTATGAATTATGTAGTCTTACATCTAATAAAACTTTGGAGGATGGTACTATTCTATGGAAAACTGGTAGCAAGTCTCTTAATTTACAGAATAACATCTCTTAGGTTGCTTTGATAGCATTTTCCTTTAAAAAAGCTAAATTGTAATATAAAATTATAGCTTTTTTTTAACTGACAAAAAAAAATTCAAATAAGGAAGTACAATCTTGCAAAATGCATATATTTATCTGAGCATCAAGTAGAAACATTAAAGCAAATTTTGTTTTCGTTTAAATTGTCCAGGTGGTATTCCTGAGGTTGTTCAGGTGGCTAAAGCTAGAAGTAATACTGATGGCTAATCCTTGCAGGAATCAGTCCCATGTCTTACTAGTTTCATAGGTGTTACAGTCTGTGAAACTGATATATGGCGCTGTGTTTCACGAACTGCTTAGACCTCGCACATGATGGTATTTAAATGTTAAAGTACAGTTTTGTGTCAAAGGGCATTTTTCAGTCGTTGTTTTAGCATAGTCTGTAGTTAACAGACCTCCTTTCATTTTAAGCCTTTGGGAAGGATATATTATGTTGTCATCAGTGATAGACTAATCCACCAATGCATCTTTAATCCAGAAGAGGGATAATTCTAATTCTGGGCAGCAGTGCAAGAAGGGATTCCAGATAATATTAGAAAATATGCTTTGCTTTGCACAGAACTTTTCAAAAATTCATTCACATAAGTCTTTTAATTTTACTATTGCAACGATTTATGTCTAATTAGCAATTATAAATCACATTATGGAAAAAATTGCATAGTTCAAGAAAGCACAGGTAACAACAGCTTGACAGTTACTTCAGCTGCTCAGAATTCTCATGGTAGATGTTTTATATTGCCATATGTATGTTACACATACACGCTCTTTACATAGGAAACTAGGGAATACATGCTAAACAAAGAACTAGATTAATGTTGGGGTGACTCTTAGTTGTGCAGGAGATCCCAGAGATCTCCTGTTAAGTTCCAATCGCCTGTGTCCCATTAGCTACGTGGAAGAACAGCATTAAGGATTTGCCTATCTGGATTTCCATGGCAGAGCTCTTGGATCTGCCGATGTGTTATTATACCTTCACCTTCTTACAACTCTGAACTGTCTTTTCTCTTCCTGACATCGTATTTTAAATCAATGCTTTCTCAAAGGGCTTTCCTCCCCCTCACAATAACTAAGCACCAGGTCATCTAAACATTTTTTGCCCCCCTCTGTTAGCAGTGTGTTTATGTAGTTATCACTCATTCAGAAGACAAACATACACATTTGCCAATTAGTAGATTGTGGCTGGGTTTTGGTGTTCCGATTTGGGTTTTTTTGTTGTTTTTGTTTGTTTGTTTTCAGATTTTCCAGACAAAATATTATTTTCAAGTGTGAAAATATTTCCAATATAAGGCTATAATTACTCTCCTCTCCCCCCCAATATTATGAAACTAAATGTCTGAAGTGAGTTACTTCACTTCAGCCTTTTGAATGGAAAATTTGTATATTTTTGCTTCTCACCCCTATTTAGATTAGGAGGAGCACTCAGAAATGGTTGCACAGTAGAAAATTATGTTCTATTGCTTTATCACATGTATATATATAAAGACGTATTCTGTATGTACTATTTATTTATTCAAATAGATAAATCCACACCAGAGGTGGTGGTTTCTGCAAATTTGTGATACTTTCTCAGAGAGCAAAGCTAAAAAAGATTCAGAAAATGGCCTCATTAATTTCTATTTTAAAAAGTATGAGGATTTTGTTTATGGTTTTACTATAAAATGACAGCTGAAGTTCTATAATTATCTCTTGTGTCTATCAAATACGATCAGTTTCCAAATTAAGTGTGTACTTCCACATCCTTATTAACAATCTTATATGATCAGTCTAATCTGAAGATCAAGCTGAGTTAATTCCTTATTGCTCACTGTCAATGGTGATAATTTGATAATTCCCTATTTGTAGAACAACTTCTACATTCAGATTTGTTTTCCAATTAAAAACTTGCCCTAGTATTAGCAAACAGAACCTTGTACCTAAGCAGCAATTTTCATAAACTTCTTTTGGTCCTTCCCAATCACATGGATTCAGTTTTCCAGTTGCTTTAGTTACTCCTGAGGGGGGACCAAAAGGTACGTGATGAGACGTACAGATTTAAGCCTATCAAATTCGGTGTCAGCGTGCTTCCACTGGTCATGGGCAGAACAAGGTTGTCTCTTTTGAATAATCAGCGGTGGATACAGAACTGAAAGCCTTTGTATATGGTGGTCTTCCTAGACTACAGGGGCAGGTAGCTTGCATTCCCCCCCCCCATCTCCATCATTTGCTTTTCTGTCTCATAAACAAACTGGTGAGGTCTGTTAGGCTGAGCCGACGCACTAACGGTTCCTGCAACTTTGTTGTCAAATTCTGTCTCTCGTTCAGGTTGAGTCCTGTCCTCTCTAGACTAGTCAATGCACTGCTTAATCATAACGTGGTTATCAAAAGAACTTCAAAGGCAGAAAAGCACTTCTTGGCTACTGATCCTACTCAGCAGTTCTCCCCAAAATGTGCTCAAGGAATTGCAACAGTGTGAAGTGTAGGGAAACAAGGGCTGAGCTTTCCAGGGGAAGATGTTCTTGATCAGACTCCAGGATCAAAATGGTCCACCTCCCGAAGACAAAAGCCTGTGACAAAAGAAGGGTGAAAGGCTCCAATTATGATAAGCACTGATCAACATCAAAGAGGCTTCCAAGCAGTGACAGAGGAAAAGCTGGTGGCCTGTCAAACTCTCCCTCTGAAGGAGTGGATGCACAGTGAAGGTGGTCTAGAGACGAAGTTAGTCAGCCAGAGGAAAATTTCCAAAGATACATATGTGGTTGGTTTTCTCTTATGCAGACTTGTTTTGGCCTTTTGCTTATATCCTTGGATAAGTAAATACTGTGTTGTTTTGAATGAATCACGTATTTGTCACTGCAAAACCATACTGTCAACACAGGAAAAAAGTCTTGCTTGTTCTCAGCTCAGAGCACAAAGAAAGCAAACGCTTTCCTTTCTCTACTTGTCTCTGTAAGACGTGGCCTGTGTTGCAACTTGCTGTAGCGCTGTTACTAAATAAGGCAAATGTGATTTTTTTTTTTTTTTTTTTAATATAAACCAGGGGTCAGATGTTGGAATCTGTGTTGTGCTGTCGCTCTTCGCTGGAAGTAAGCGAGAGGCTAGATTAAGCAGCTACTTGAAAAACTTTTCCTCTTCTTTCAGCACAAGTGTTGGTTGGGGGTGTAGAACTTCATAATTTAGGGTGGTTTTATTTGGATGTTCTCTGCTTTCAGCAGCTACAGTAACTTCTGATTCTAACTTGAGCTGAAGTTGGACCTGAAAGACAGAATTGGTGGGGTTCAGAGGCATCTTAAGACCACGTTTCTTAACTAATTCTTGAGTTTTGGTCCTAAGGATCTGGTTCAAGGAAAAAAAAAAAGTGTGCAGGTGTCATTTTTAATATCCAATCACTGGATTATTCTTTAAAATAATGAAAAATGTCATTATTGTATGTTTTATTCAGAAAGCATGTTATTGCTAGAGAAAATACTGATGTATTTGAACGGTCAGGTGGTGTTCTCTTATTTTTTGCTAGGCAGAAAGAAGTTAGAATGATAATCCTGCAGCACATCCATTCAGAAGGCTATGTAACTCACACCGCTTCTGAGTCTAAGGTTCCAGGTTAATGTTTATAAGTGTAAAGTTAGAGTAGTAAAAACCACTGTTATTTCAGAAGTAAACTCTGAATTTGAATTCAAGATGAGCATTTGAAATTTAAGAGTGGAAGAGAGTCATTAAATAAGGGATATCATTGTATTATTCAGAAAATAAATGTATCATCCTCAGTATTGTTTCCGGGTAGAATTTTATACGTGAGCCTAAGAAATCTAATACTCAGTGCAGTGATCAAAACAAATCTGTATACTTGAAGTGATATATATTTGAATGAATGTATACTTTGTCAATGGATTACGGAAGAAACTGTTCAGAGGGTTTCTAAATCTTAGATGATTATCAGGATTCCCTCTAGAGATGTTCTGTAAATCTGCTCTCTTTTTCATCTCCAAATGTGTGATAGTATTTTCTTCTCTGATAAAATTTCTGTGAGTAAATAGGTTTGCTCTGAAAATAGATTTATCTTATTGTTATCACTGCATTTATACATTCAACTTCTATTGTATTCTATTTTTATTTTGTTTATGCAGGTAGCAGTTTTATACACATTCCCAGTCTTTTTGGATGCAAAGAAAATGTGCTCAGAGAATTGTTCAGAGCAACAGAACAATAGAAACACAACCAAAACACTGCCTAAAGCACATGTGAAAGTGTAAGCAAATATACATGAATGAATATATTACAATAGATCAGGAAAGCGTTGGCTTTGCAGAGCATTAACTACTCAGTACTATTCTGATGTAATGTATTTTTGAAAGAAAAGTAAATTGCGTGAATTACATCAGATTTAGCCTGGAAAAGGTGAACACAGGCAATTGCTACTGTAGTTCTGCGTTTTCACAAGCTAGCTTACCTTACCTTGTATTAAAGTGATTAGAAGTCAAGAGCATGTAAGGAACAGCCTGCTCCCAAAGTAATGTTGTTTCCTGCCCACTCAATCTAAAAATAAATAAATATGAAGGAAAGAAAAAAAGAAAGGGGAGAGGAATAAAGAAACAAACAAAGCATTCTCAAACTGCAGATGGGAGAGAGACTTCCTCAACAGTGAGAAAATTCTTATTTTGGAGTTTGTCTTGCCAAGTTGTTCTGGCTCCTTCTGTTTTCTGGGACTGATAATAGTATTCAAAGGCTTCGGAACAGGTGTTGTTCTTAAAATACTAGCATATTGAACATTGAACTTGACATTAAATATCTTCTGAGCATCCCTAAAGCTTAATGCTTGGCTGTCAATCATTTCAAAGTCAGCCAAAGACAATTGCGTTTCGGAGAAGCATCTTGTCTTCCCTGTTAATCTTAGGTGCAGAACTTGTTTAAAGAAACGTGGTTCACTGTCTTATGATGGTGCAATGATTTGTCCCCTTTCAAGGAAGTGTGGTTTGTTTGTCGTTGTTCTTTTGGTTGGTTGGTTTTGTGTTGTGTTTTTTTTTTTTTTTTCCTCTCCTCTCCTCTCCTCACAAGTCATTTATTCTATTTTCAGTGGCTTCTTAAAACTAGGTCTAGAGCTTTCTGATCCCCTGAGAGAAATCTAGGTTGACTCAGTTGCTCCTGGGTCTTCAAGAGACACTTTTCAGCAGAGAATATTTTTGAGAGTTCATGGCCAGTTTAATTATTTTCCATTAATATTTTTTATCAGATTATATGAAAAGCATTCATAATTCTGCTGCATTTTATCATTAAAGCAGCACTGCTTCTTTATGAAGATCAGTGAACTCTGGTAGGAACACACTTATTACGTGTAAGCAAGAAAGCAAAGAAGCAGTAATGAGGATAGCCAAGGGAGCTGTCCTAAAAGACTTCCAACACGATCTCTCTCAAGTGGAATGAAGGAGGTAACTGATTCTATAGCTGAGTTTGTCCGTCTTTGAGAAATTAGGAAAAGCACTGAAAATAAAAGTAAAACAACGGCCGTTACCATCCAGGTTTTTCACAGAATTTTGTACTGGCAAAGTAGCAACATGTAAAGTCAACTTTTTGGTCAAAATGAAAGAAATTAAAGCCCAATTTTTTAAAATTTTGGCCTAAGTCTACTTTCAGTGAAATGAATGTGAAATTTATTCCTGTTACAATCATGTTTTGAGTTCAGTGAGAACAGAAGCATTCAGGTGCAACTTTTACCGTGATGTTACAGAATTTTGCAAATCCCTACGAGAGCTTTTAAAATTTTTGCAACTAAAGTCTTTTGCTTTCTTAGAGTGACTGTGGATGTTCCCTGCTGAGCTCATTGAAATTGTATCATTATCTTATTTAGGTAAATGAATGAGAAGCCTGGTCCAGGACCTTTCCAGATAGTACCTTAGCTTTTCCTATATTTTCTAGTAAATGCATTCCAAAAGTACTCGGGCACTAAGAAAGCAAGCTTTTCCTTAGCACCAAGCACAAGATAGAAACACAGAAAACTTATGTCTGTGTTTCAGAAAATATTGAATCTATATACTCTTAAAAAGAAAACATGAAATATCAGGAAATTATGTCTTTTAGAATTCATAGTATTTGACAAATAATTAAAAGAAGTTAAGACAACTTTTAATGAAGAAAATTATCCATAGATCCAAAAAATAAGGGGGGGAAAAATTATTTTCACAAAATGATTCTTTTTTTTTTTTTTCAATAGATCAGTAATAAAAATGTAAACACATCCATGCTTTGAATCTTGGTTAGACCTTTCTTGTGCCAAAAGTAATGGAAGCAAAACAACTGTGACACAATCTAACTTGAATTTTCTTTATTAAAGACATTTAATTTATCATTACTTTTTAATTTTATCATAAAGAAAAAATGCAAGAGATCTTGTTTACAGTAAAGGAATTAGATGTCAGCATTTATATGTATTACCTTTTGGGGGGACGTAGGTGGCTTTGAGGTATTATTATACAAAGCTGTAATTGTTCCCTTTTGAAGAGAAAACCGCTTCCAACGTGCCAGCACTGAATTTGCTTTTTCTCTAGGCTCTGCAAGGAGTCCAGATTCCAGCTCTTAGGACTTTTAAGGCTTGAACGTTGCCAGTGTTACTTTGCTTTTCCTTCCATTTGAACCTATAGAAATACCGAAAGATTAATCTGGATAGTATGGACCTGAAACTCATTACTACAGCTTTTTTTGGTGCCCTTTTCTTTTTGCCCTCCATGTCCCTCAACAGCTTGTTATCGTACGTGAATATACATCTTATCCCAAATGCATGAAAGAGAACCCTAAGCTGACAATTTTGTCATTTACTTGATTTTTAGAATGACAAAATCATCCTAAGACAAATAGCTTGATTTATTTTTTTTTTCTCCAAATGTCAGATATCTCCTGTGGTTAGAAGAGTATGTTTTTGCATAAATTGTGCCTTTCCTCACATTTTAGAATTAATAATGATAAGAAACATAATGGGAATACTATATTGTTTTTGAGGAAAATATTTTTGTCAGAAAAACAAACCTTGTGGCAGATCAAATATCTTCTTTAGCGAGTAAAATAACATCAATAATAATCACAGTATGTCAGCAATAAGTTGATTTTTTTTTTCTTTATGAACCAGATGAAAATACACAATATTTGAATCTATGTCTTTCTCTTGTATATACGGGTAAAGTTTGTGAGATAAGACACTCATTGCATTTACTAAACTGGATTGTTTCTTTATTGAGTTGAAAGATCTTGAAACTAGGAGTTTGGACTTGACATTTCTCTTTCCCATTTCTGGAACAGTGAGAAGCAGCACACACCTTGTGAAACCTGTAGTTATAGAACCACCTGTTAGGCATTTAAATAATTAAAAGTTCAGTGTAGAAAAGTATAGTTAATAAATATTAATGGAAGAGGCTGAGCTACACATTTGCCAAGAATAACGAAAGTTTACAGGATCACTGATTTTCAGAGGAAAATATATAGCTTTAGGTTGTGACTGTTTTCAGTACTGTAGTGACTGGGTGACAGTGTGGGAGGAAAAATGTGAGAGAAGAGTGCAGTTAGACACTGTATTTTGGAGGCTATTCAAAGTCTTACTGCAAATTATTATTTGTGGTTTTAAAACATATTGTGACTTTAATGGCCCTGTTTGAAACAGAGCTGTGCTACAATACAATATGACCAAGTTATCTTCTTGGCCGTGCTCAAGAGCTACTTCTGTGTTGGAAACAGAAAGCAGGATGCATTAGACATCCTGAATTGCTTTATTACCTCTTTGTATTTTTACAGGAATATTTACCTAAACCTCTAAACCTTTTATTTCTTTTTTTTAAAGTAGACCTATATAAGATTCTTAGAATTCATCAGGAAAGTGGCTCTGCTGATACTGCCTTGCAGATTATTGCATCTGAGAGTGGTTAGAGCACAGCATGCTCCACAGATCTGTTACCGATAAATTTTTGCCTGGCACTAGGTAAATGATGGCTCTTGCATCGAGTCCTTCTCTAAGTAAAAGGATGGTAGGCTTGGCTGCCTCCCATCAGTTATGTGAATTCACTGCAGTGCAGTATGAGACAAAAGATGGAGGATTTACCCTTTCCACACTTGTGCTGGTTAAAGCCTACTTTGAGATTTTCTTCTGGTAGGGTCCAGGTTTGCACCCAACTATTTCCAATAGCTTTGACATCCCTATAACAGCTTGTCATTTCAAGCTCTTTGAAACTGTGATTTTTGTCTTCAAAATTACATTACAGATAATTATTTGTTAACTCATTTTTGTATCTGCAGCCAGTAGCCATGTGACACAAATTTTGAAAAAGCAGACTATTCTCCTTTAGGATGTATTAAAAGCCTTAAGATAAATAGATTATAAGTGACCTTAAATACAGAATTGATTTTTTTTAAAGTTTTATTTACAGTATGAACTGAAGTGGTGATTGATTTTTCAGAGGGAAGTGGTAGTCTTATGTGGTAAAATGTATGAGAAATCTTTAGCCAAGAAAGACAAAAGGAGGGAGCAGCTGTGAAGAAACAGTGATTGACTGATGGGATTGCTGAGTGAGCAGCAGGTAGCGCTTTGGAATGAACTAAATGGCAGTAGCACTGTGGGAAGCTTCACTTCGGTGCAGAATATGGCCAGGGAAATGTTACCGTGAATGAGTATAGTTGTGAGAGGATTAAAATCACTGTCTTCTCTGAGAACAAATTACCTGTGGTCCTACCCAGCACTTGGTGGAAAGCCATCTGACAGTCTTGTGTGTCATAGGCCAACGTGTCTTCATTATCTTCTTGGTGAATATTTAGCCACTAAAACCAATGAATTAAAGTCTTCATGTCATCATACTGTCACTTCTGGCTGGTTGATATGGGGGAAGGAAGTAACTAAAAGTGAGTTTGGTAGCTGACCTGATGAAAAAGAACAGTAAGAACTGACTACGGCAACTTGCTGGGTTTGTGGGATTTTTGTTTTGTTTTTTTTTTTGTTGTTGTTTTTAATTTCACTTTTTTATAAAGGGCTACCATTATAAATGACTACTCTTATAAAGGGAATGAGAAAGCAGGTGAGTTTTTTTGTTTGTTTATTTTGGTTTAACTGATTTTAGGTTTGTTTTATGTGTGAATGACTGGATAACGCATGATCTTATCGTTCATAAAACTGCTTATAGTGTGTCTGAAAGTCCGCTGTGGTTCTCATGTTTGCCGTCTGTCCTGCCCCTCTCCCAAAACTTCCCACTCCTACTGTCAGGGTGGGTTGGACCTGACCAAACAGCTGCTCAGCAGCTACAGATTGCATCCTGGCAGCGAACAGTCCCAGCTTAGCTCCACGCGAGGGGCGGTGAATGACAGCAATTCAGGGCTGCTTCCCCAGGCAGCTGATCAAGCCCTGCAACAGAGGCAGCGATCAGCGAGAGTCAGGATGGACAGGTGGAAATTACTGCAGACATTTAAACTCATTAGTCATAATTCTTATACAAATAAAACAGGCAGCTGTGGAGCTGTTTTCACACTGCTATGAGCAGGATGCAGATGGGGACCTGAGGTTTTAGTTCTAATTGCAACTCAGTGCTAATAACCAAAGCAGAGAGTGGAAGCAGAAACTCTTGGAGAAGTGCACAAAGACTTTGTTGCCTGTCTCCAGTTGGAGCTATCAAAATTGCTTTCTTTCCCCTGCTTTTCTTCTACCTAAACAAAATAGTTATGTATTAGAGATGCACTTTCTTTTGACCCTAACAGTATCTTTCAAAAAGCAATTGTTTATCTGGACCTTTCAACACTTTGTATATCAGGTATGTTTATAAATACAGAAACATATATGCAGGTGATAACCTGCTTTAATTACAGAAGAAAGCATGCTTCACTTAAAAGAGGCAGTTCACTTATTCATTTTTCTGCTGAAGAGAGTCTCTGATTACTTGAACTGTCAGCGCAGCTGCAGGCCTTCTGTTTGTGTCTTTTGTGGCAAATAACTTTTGACAATACTAATTTCTGTGGTCTTTTTTGTGGGTTTTTTAAACATAAATAATCATAATCTGATATGGTATCAATCTCACCTGAAATAGAACAAATTGCTGAAGTAAGAACTTCATATAAATAGGTATGATCACTCACAGGAAAAGATTTTTTTTCTGATGCAGACAACAGTCATAGAGGGAAAAGAAAAACAGCTGCTTTATGCACTATTAAGTAGGTGCAAAGTATTTGTAAATTGTCCAACTGACAGTCTCACAAGTAACAAGTGAATAACAGGAGACCAACTTCAGGGAATTATTAGCCACCTAAACAAATAAATAATCTGAAACTATAATAATTCATTCACCTTTTACCCTTATTCTGCTCTTTAAAACACATTTCCCTTTTATGAATTCTTTGTAGGCAGGGTCTTCCCACTGAATGGAAGACAGACAAAGGCCAGAAAGCCCAACAACAGAACTACTGTATGATCCACACCATGATGGATATATCTTAATAAGCTGACTTTTGGGACATAAGTGAAATAATTACAAGTAAAGCTAAGAGGTTAGAATTAATTGGGGAGTTACAGTAGGTTCCTTCCCCAGCCTGACGTGGTTGATATGTCATTTTATATGAACTGTCATTGAAAAAAAAATACTTCCAAGGGTACAATTAAAGGTTATGAGACATTTTCTGCCACCTTTACACACTCTATCCTATATTGGTATGACTTTCTAAGATGAGCGAGACCGAAGGGAGAGAAATAGTTTGTTTATAGCATGCAGGTATGGTCTCCTAACCTTGTTTGATGCTCAGAATTACATAAAATAGATTGCTTATGTTTAATTAAAATGTACATAGTAATTACTCTAATGAAAATATTTTTCTGAAGTGAAGTTAATGAGAGAGAATCTTTGTAATGGTGTTTCATAGTTTGATAGTTGCTCTTTCTCTAGCTATTAAAATTTAACATATTGCTACACAGAACACAGGGATTTTATTTCATCTGTTCTAATGCTTAGAGTATTGTAGTAGTTTGCATAGCAATTGAATGTTTTGGTGTTCATTTATCATGGCTAATTCGTGGTTTCCAGGGAGAGTTTGTGAATGGCACAATAAACTAAATATAATAGCAGAATAGTTTGCTCTTGAAAGCAGGTGCTTCCTGATAGCTTTTCAGGCTTAGCAAGCAAAGTTTGTGGCAGTAAAACACTGAAGCGTGTGTTCTGATAGCTTGACTGGGGGGGGGGCGGAAACAAAAACAAACCCAATAAAACAAATCATTGGTGTTTGACAGATCTCCCCAGTTATCTTCTTTGGTACATGAGACAATGCCATCCTGGGCCATGTGACATGGAATATCTCTCGGGCTGAGGATGCAAAACGGGAAATACTCTCCAGCCAGACTCAGTCCAATTACATGACATGCTATTCTGCTGCAGGGAAGCACCGATACCTCTCTTGTTCCAGGAACCCATGTGCCAGATTAGTACATGATTAGCAGATCAAATATCAGGGCTGGCAGCTACATCTACAATGTGGGCACCTGATAGGAAAGGGTCTGAAGTACGGCACTGTGTGATATTCAGACCTGTGTGCTGGGATTATGAGGCAAGAGCTGTTCACTGCATTATCAAGAAGGTAAAATAATTCCAAAAGATAAAACCAATTGTATCCATAGAAATTCTATCTCTTTCTGCCAGTACTGCTACTTCACACTAAAGCATATGTTTGTTATTGCTGTCAAAATCCCAGTTCTTCCCAAATGAATTTATACTTGTATTTATAATCAAGCATATGGTGATACTATGGAAAACAAAACCAAAAAACTCCTGTGGTTCTGAACCAAGACATCTATCTTCAGTTTTAAATTATGTGAGATTTTGGATCAAATCTGCAATTTTATCAGGTTTTAAGCTTACAAAGTAACTTTCAGAAACACTTTGTATTTTGTTACTCAGGAAATGTCATGATGATCAAAACAGTTTCAGGATGTCTAGTAGCGTCTATGTAGTACAGTTGCTCAAGTATACTGGTAGAGGACTTGGTAATTGTAACAGAAGAGAAATAGAGAAGTTAGAAGAATGAGGGATGTATCTTATTTCCACAAGTGGAAGCTACTACCAGAGTTAGTTACGAGACTTCCACAACCAAAAGCCGCACTTGCACCATATTTATCCCATTCTTGTCATGAAGGGGATGTATTTCACACCCTTAATTCTTTGTGTAGGACAGCTACTTTATGTGAATGGATGATTGTGCCCAAGAAGCATGTTTCCATCCTTACCCAGTATTTCCAAAATTACTCTCATAAGAAGATATCTTAACAAGACCAGTCTAGCAGAAAACGTTAAACTCAGCTTAAACTCTACTGGTGACAAACCTGAAGGAAAAAAACACAGAACTAGATAGTTTAGGTCACAGAAATTCATCCTGCACTAGAAACAGGAACTATCTCTCCCTTTCTAATCTTGGAATGCTCTCAGTCACAGACTTTGAAGAAATGAACAGGATTTTTCATGATAAGGGATTTGTAACAACCTACACTATGATGAAACAGCATGACTATAAAGAGGTATTCTGTCTTTACTTACAACACATATCTTTCGCTAACATTAATGCTCAGTCAGCAAGGCAAAAACTTTTCATATAAGTGTTGTTTTAAATATCTAGGAGGAAAAAATATTCCTATAAAAATGTACTTTCTACTTTCCAAAAAGTTCTTCTAATAATGCAGCTTTGAGACCAAAAGTAAAAAGAAAATGATATAAATCTTTAAAAAGAAAAGAAACCCCAAAACTAAAAGAAGAGAACCTAAACAAGCTTAACACCAATAAAAATGTGGCAATAATTAATTTCTATATTTTATCACACTGACAGATTTCATAACTTCAGGATTGCTCTGTTATGTTCTAGCACATTTTGTGAAGCATCAGGAGCACACAAGGAGTCAACAGTGTGTTTTACTGGTATTGACTCAATTTTCTGAGGCACAGCTGATTTTGTTTTCAGTCTACTGAATAGAAAAATATAACTACTATTAATACACTAAGGTGCCATGGTGTGTCTTCCTGTTTTCTAAATCATCAAACTAGAACCTCCTAGCGCTTCAGCCATATGCAGTTATGTAATTTGTTCCTTCAGGGTAGTATCTTTTGTGGTTCCTTCTACACACACTACGCATCCGCAGCCCAACCTGCCTTTCTCTGATGACAGTTCTTGTCTCAGCTCAGATCTGTGGGAAAATACCTTTTGCTAAGTGTGAGAGAGCTGCCCTCAAAGTGTGGGGACATTCAGTTGCTTACTTGTTCACCAGGCTAACTGCTGAAGTACTGAGACTTTTTATTTCTATAAATAATACACAGGATTCATAGGTGTCTCATGGGAAATACAGCGCTAGCCTGAGTTCTTCTCCATAGCTGGAATATAATCTTAGTGATGAGAAATGTGAGCCTTTAGACCCTAGCCCTGAACTGATTGCTTTTAATAAGCAGTGACCAAGGTATTAAATCAAAATGGTATCTGGAAAGTTTCTTTGGATAGTTTTTTTTAATTAATTTTTTTTTACTGCTTAGTTTCACAAAGTGCTAAAAGTCTAACATTTAAATCTTGTTGAAGTATCAGATACAAAAATCTCTCTTCAGCTGTTGCAAATATGTGAAAGGGGGAACGAGTGATTTTGTGTGCTACAGAACCAATGAAGCCTTGTTTCCTCTTTCAGTCGAGCTCCTATATGAATTTTCTAAAATCCAATAAAGTCAAGCTGACACTGAAGCTTTGTGAAAACGGGGCATGAATAATTTCTCTCCTGGCTGTTTTATGAAGCTTATAGCATCTCAGCACCCTTCAGACCTCTTCTCTCCTGTCAAATATTGCTGAAAAGAGGCAGGGGATTTAGTGTTGAGAAGGGAAAAGATGGGGGGAATCAGATGTGCATGGGGAACACATTCACTTATGCTTTATTACAAAAAAGCAGCAACAGATTAAAACTTTCTTGAGAGATTCAGTAAGCATGGGCAATCCACAGCAGTTGAAGTACCTCCCTTTGTAACACTCTGAAACAGATGCTTAACTGACTCTGCACTGATGCTTTCCCAGTTCAGACATATTTGTCTTCAGTATCCTAAAAGAAACATTCAATACGGTAATTCTGAAACTGGTGCTGTGAGTGAAGAAATTAATCAGTTGAAATGCTAAGATGTATAGTAGTCGTATATGCTAGTTGTCCTTGCTCTTTTAGATATGAGCCTTTTCTTAGAACTGCCTTCCTCCTTTTTAGCTAACAAATATCTCAATCAGTGCCCCTCTCACAAATGTGAGTAGAAGTACTGAAGATGGGCTTTGTGTTCGTTAGATATTTAGGATTTGGTTTTTTGAGTGATTCAGTGATTCACTTAATACCCTTCCAAGCTTCTTTCATCAGGAAAGGGAATGGTGAATTTGGCACTTTTTTTTTTTTTTTTCTTAACCAGTTTGTTATTCACAGAATGGAGTAGGGGAAATTGCTTTTCTCTCTTTTGACTGCAGAGGGAATCTTGCGTTCCTAATCTTTAGTGCTTCTTGGATGCACTTTAATTAGAGGTCTAAAACAGACCATGTAACTACCCTTCATAACTGCGTAAAACTTATGATAAGAATCTCTTAATAGCTCCTCTGAAATCTCTCACATCTGGAAATAGTGGAACCAATTATTTTTGCGAGTTACCTTTTTTTCCTGTTTTTATGGAAGGATTTCATATAACACCATCAGAATTACACTTCTTTCTCTTAAGAGGACTGATGCAGAGAGCGAAATAGAGTGGTCAAAAGCAAGATCACTAGGTGTTTTGTCTCGCATTTTTTTTATGCATTGGCCTGAAGCAGATGGAACTTGAACTAATTTCATCAATAGAAATTACTGCTTAAGTTAACTAGAATAATTTATTTGCTTGAAACAGTTTAGAAATAAATGACGCTTAAAGGACTTATCTAGCAACATTCATTTTTACACAGTTTCTGCTAAATCATATATTAGCACACAAAATGAAGCAGCTGAGGATAGCTGTGACACTTGAGAAAGGAAACAAATTTGCATCTGTAAATTTAACCCATGTGGGCGTGAGGAGGGTTTTTTAAAGTACATGTGATATAGGTTGCAGTCCTAATATGCACATAATGTACTTTCTGATAATTAAACCATGATTAGACTATAAGTTCAGTTATTTAATGCCCTCAGTACTGCTGAACAGAGTTTTCTTTTTGCCTAAAATTATGAACTTAACTGGTTTAGTTAAAGGGATCATAGTCTGGTTCCTGCTTTTATTTTTTTTTTAATATGAAAATAACTACTAATCTAATGACCAATGAATTGCCCGTTGCAAGATAGTTCTAATCAATCATGTAGTCTTTGGTGAGTTATTCCCAAGAAAACCATTTCTTAAAATAGCAACATTATCTGGCATGCAGTGTCAGAACATCATGTACTTACTACAGTCTGTTGTTCTACGCAATGTTAAAAGCATTATCAAAGTAGTTTCCGCATAAACTGAACGACCTTGTATATCATTAAGTATTTTAAAATAGTTTTAGTCACTGTTAGGAAAAGCTATGTAGTTATATCATGCATTTATAACATAAAAATCAGCATCAAAAAAGTACTTGTTAATATTATAAGGACGCTGGTTCCAATTCTTCTTTCAGAATCGATGATTGTAGAATGTCAGAGCTTTATCAATACGGAGTAAACTTAGGGAAGTTTGGATGGCTTGGCCTGTATTTATACTTCAACATGTGGAAACTGGGTAATAAGGAACAAGCTCTCCTGACGGTTCTCAAAACACAGGTACAAAATAAGTTTATACATAATCATCCATCTCTGATGAGTCAGCACGTTATTTATAACTTGAAGTGCATTACTTCTTGTAAGTGACTTCATTCTTGTGAACATTCACCTGTGATTTTCAGATACATCTAAAGAGTGAAGTTGTTTTTAAATTAAAATTTGAAACTTCTGGAGGACCAAGTGTTTTGGTGTCTTTACTACAAACACGCTTCCTAAATGGATTACCAGACATGGGAAAAGGGACAGGCAGCTCCAGGGGTGTTTTCACCATCTGAAAAGTGTCCTCTCCAATGATTAGAGCAGAGAAGTAAGGGATAAATGCCTGAAGTTTAAGGGGAGAAAAGGAAGCATAAGTGGTCTTTTCTCCTTGTGACTGAATGGCCATACAGGAGGGTAGTTGTGAAGTTAAGTTGTTGAAGAGGTTTTTTTGTTTGTTTGTTTGTTTTTTGTTTTTGTTTTTTAAATAATTTCTCCATATCTCTCTCTCTCTCTCTAAATGTTACAGCAAGTTTTAACTGCTGCAGTGATACAATTTGAAAACAGTTCAAAGATAACATGCTGTTTCAGACAAACCATGTTAGTATTGATATTTGAACTTAAATCTTCTGGTTTATTTTATTCATAATATTTATTAATTATATTATATATATAAAATAAATATAATATTTATTTATAATCACCAGAAGTTTACATCTGCACAACAATGTATTGAAAGCTGTTGGCAAAATTAAAACTGGGGACAGTATTTCACAGGGTTGCGCTGATTTTACACTAGGTCTGAACTTGATTCAGTTCTTAATGAAGCTGAATTGAAAATTAAAACCCCACTATTACCTTTGTCTTTCAATGCAGAGACAGCTAAATAGAATAGATGTAGAGACAGATGACCACAGGAAGCTGCATACCGTAGGTTATAAGGAAACGTAAGTGGGTCAGGAGTGATTGGGTTGTTGTTTACCATTTACCTCATGTTAGTTCATAATCCCACAGGCCGTTGGGAGATTACAGTGGAACAGAGCAGTCCTGTAACAATGCTTCACATAGTATTAATCAGGAAAGAAACCTCTTTTCCGAGAAAAACAGAAGGAGCACTGAGCACCCACCAAAGAGGATGCCTTTTCAGAGTGAGCCCTGTCAGGTTTGAAGTACTACCTGCTTGTCACTGCACGCTCTCCATTACTATTTCTCAGGAACTTGCAAGCCCAGCCTTCAAAAAGGTAAGAGAGCTTAAAATGTAGCTCCTCAGATCAGATCTTTCCCAGCTAGAATATTTTCTATGGGAATGTCATCCTCATCTCTCTTGATGCTGCTTGCAGCTGCACAGATATTTCATTTTATATTGTGAAAGTACATGGCCAGTAGATTCATAGGAAGTATTATATGTCTGGTTTTTGTAATGATATTATTACTTTGATTCAAATTAACTTACATCATGTCTGTTGTTAATGAGTTTGCAATAAAGACTGAGGTGTGGTCTGAAAAGGTCTCCTATATGTCCTTTAATCTAGACAAAACCTTTATGTGTGAGCACTCTGTGGTGTCTGTAATGTGTTTCACATGCCCTGGATGTATTGTACCAACCAAGGCGACCTGCCGTGTCCGTACAGTCTGCAAGGGAGACAGAGTGGACATGGAGACCTGGTACAGCAGGTGCTCACCAGGCCTTGAATGGCAGGAAGCATCGTCACGACTGCATGTGATGTCCCCTAGTAGCATATCAAGTTAAGTCCAGTGAGACCAGAGTAATACAGACAGGAGACTTCATGTTTTCTGAAGGTGGTGATTCAAATGTCACGTTAACGGTCTATCCATCAGTAAAGACTTTATCCATGATTTCTGGATGTCCCATGGTCCTGCTAGCCATCAGCTCCTTCAGGAGTAAGTCCAGGGGATATGTATTGTGGACAAATATGGGAAATGTGGAAATTCTTCCCAGATAAGAAGCTCAGGTGTGATAAAAAGATAAATCTGAGGTGAAAATCAGATATTTGCTAGTTCTAGGTTTGAGTAAAAGGCTAGCAGGTTGGACCACCTAAGTTATATCTTCATTCTGGCTCTTGGGGCAGTTATTGTTATAAGGCTGAGTAATTAACAAAATTCCTTAATTCAATTTTCTTCCATCCTTGAAGTGAGATACCACGTACACCCAACTTGCAATGGGGGTCTGAGGAATATTTAATGCTTTTAAAACATTTTGAAGATGTACAATGCCCTGCAAAACTTGAGCTGGTATTCCTTATTACTAAGAAATTATTTCTTTCCCAAATCCATTAGCACTGCTATTATTTATATAGAAAAGAAGTGAGACAATTTTTTTAGCTCTTGGTTACTACTGTGAATGAATATTTTTTCAAACAGAGAGATTACAGTTAAACAGTCAAAACTTGAAAAAATCAAATAAATAAAGTCCTTTATACTCTCGTTAAACCTAAGCTTTCCAAGCTCTCTCTTGGAGTGAGTAGCCAATGTCTCCAACGTAATATGAGAAAATTGTCGATAAGCCTCAAGCCCCACCCCTATTTAGCAGAGCAGTAAGGTTGTGCTAAGTTCCACTGACTTCTGAAATAGTAGTGACTGTTTGCAAAGCTATGCCAGTACAGCTGTTGCTATATGTCATCCACAGAGCAATAACGAAGATACAATATTGTTTATGCAACTTCAGCTAAACAGAGATTTTGGCTTTCTCAGTTATGACGTCAGGTGTGTTTTGAAAATCTTTATGGTTTTTACTGTATCTACATGATCCCCAGTTATCAATACCAAATCAGTTGAAGCAGAATCAGGTTCTAGAAAAGGATTTCTTTCCATGTACCTTTCCAATTTTGTCCGTGGTCTTACTGTTACTGGTCTTACCATTTTGTGCCTCAGATACTCTTTTATTGTCTGCTTGTACTTTTTTCCCAATAGGATTTATCCATTCTTTCTGAACGCCAAGTAATTATTTGAAACATCACAAAAAAAACAAACTATCTTTTCACTACTGTGAGGAATTCTTTTTTTTTTTTTTTTCCTAGCTACTTCATTGAACTTATAAAGTTGCAGGACTTATGTTTTCTTTCTTTCTGCCTCATATAGCCAGCTACAATCCTTCTTTGTGTGAATGTTCCACACTCGCTTTGTAGGAGTCAGTGATGGATAGATGGGATAGATCAGTGAAATAAATAGGTGGAAGACCTTTTATTTGCTAAAGCCTGTCAAGGCTTAAACTGAAAATGCATACTTGCTACTCTTTCAGGAACTCAATGTAAAGAAATCTTATCATGATGAACTTATTAGAAGGCCTGTACCTGGAATATTAATTTTCCTTTTTCTTCCTTTCCTTAAATTCTGATTTGCTTTTTTTTACATCTATTTCATACTATTCAGTGTATCCTTCCATATGCATGGATAACTTTTGCACAGAGGCTGGATGTGTACATGGTCAGTGAAGAGCAGGATTACAAATGCTGCCTTCTGTGACCCACATGCTTTCCACCTGCGCAGCTGGCTGTCAGTCCAGCTGTTGTTCGGTTACCACGTCCACTGTTCTTACCTGGGAAGAACTTAATTGATTACCTGCTGGTAAAGCGTACTCAACCCTGCTGACTCCCAGCATGTCATGGGCTGGGGCTTAGGCTCTTCCCTTCTTTTGAACTATGTGAGTTTGTCCAAGCCCACTCTTTACGTGGTTGTGTATAAATCATGTGAATGATGGCACTGGAAAACTGTGGCTTAATACGTTAGGATTTCACCAGAAAGGTTTTTAAAACACATAAAAATAAGACTTTATGTAATCTTACCAAGAAAAATATCTTTTGAATTGTAAAGGAAATAATTATTTCATGGGGATAAATTTCAGAAGTTCACATTTATTTAAATCTTAACCTTTAAACCCTATGAGGAAGCATAAGTATCCACAGGACACTGCAGCTCAGCAATAGCTTATTGTTCAGACAGAAATATTTCAAAAACTCCTATGCCCATGTGCAGCCAGAAGAATACATATTAAACCCTGAATGGTGAACCTTAAAGTCAGATTTCTATTTGCAAGGCAGTAGAAGAAAATATCTTTTTTTTTTTTTTTTTTGGAACACTTAATACTATAAGCCTTGTTTGCCATCCATTTTTAATAACAGGCTTTCATGTTAAGTGTTGCTGTTTCTCCTGTTTCTTGGGCAATTTCATACCGACTTTCAGATCAGGATGTGCCATAAATATCAGAGTATAAATAATCTATCATTATACAGACATTTCATAAATAATGCATGGCTGTGACATGAATGAGCATGCATAACTTGCAAGGTAACCTTTTGAAACATTGATAAACATATGCAACAAAAATTTGTGAAAATTATTCCCACCTTTGCAACACCTACACACTGATATAGTAAGGAGACAAAATGGAAGTTCAGTACACAGAAACGAAAGAGTATTCTCAGGCATTGTTAGTTGTAAATGCAGACCATAATTATAGTTGTTCTTTCAATCTATTGGGGTGCTAGGTGAAAATATAACGATACTACTAGCAAATCAACTTACAGAAAAAACTGATATATATCCCACTTCTGAAGATCATACTGTTGACTAGCAGTGCTTTGTGCAGTATTTTATGCAGACTTTTTTGGGTGTGTTGTTACCTGATGATAAACGTATCAGAATGTAAAAAGCAGCATTTAAAAAGAATCATTCTGCTCAAATATTGATTGAAAATGCAACTTAATTGTTTCTTACTGTTATTGATTTATCATAGAAGATAATTTTAATTTTCTTTTGTGAATATGAATCCTGTGAACTCCTTTGTCACTAACTAGATTTCTTGGGTATATTTTATATGGAGGACTTCTTAATGAAAAAAATCCCTTTGCCTGTTATCTTTTCCAGTGACATTATGTTCCATTCGCTTCTGAAATTCTGTAGACTGTAATGAGTTCTCCCTGAAAACATATTGATAGTTTCAATAGTTTATCTTCATGTTCGCATTTTTGTTTTAAACAATACATAATTTAAAAGAATGCAAACTAGAGGCAGAGATAGAAATGTGTGCGACAAATTATTACAAACAACACAGGCAAGAGAAAATAAGGCAAGGTGTCTAGAATAGGTACTGTAGAATTAAGGAAAAAAAGATAATGGATAGAAGAAAAGGCAGAGATAATGAAGTACGTGAACTGCTGTGACCACATGCGTATTTTTAGTGTGTATTGCTATTTGTGTCTAACTTTTACTCTGATCAAATCTACGTGTACTCTCACATATTTATAAAGCTGTTTTCCTCTTTTTGACCAGCCATTTCATGTCTTAATTTTTTTTTTTTTTAATTTTTAGCTAGGAATAATGCAGTTGGAAAGGTGTATTATGCCATAGTCAAAAAAAGATCCCAGAAAATATAGCTGAAAGTCTTGCACAAAGCTGAGAGTCAAGTTTTCCTAAACATCACATAGAAATATGTCTTAGAGTTTTTCAGTCCTGTTAAATGGCGTGCAGAAAATTGATTTTGGTAGAGAACAAAAAAATGGTTAAATATCTTGCAGCATGCTTGTCATTAAAGAGGCATGTATTATGCTTTTACTCAACTGTAGTTACATGATGCCATGTCTAATTTATGATATACTACTGCTGAAAACCAGGATTGTGACATACCTTTTATTTTAGTGATATGCAGGGCTCCAAATGCTCCAGTTGTTTATCACTATGTGATCATTCCTGTTTATTGTCATGTGTGTCTTTATACGTGGTAGGTAAGATACGCTTTTGGAAATTAAAGCAACACCATGCACCTTTTACTTCCCTGTACAGTCAGATTGTGCATTTAGCTTAATTATAGTGTAGAAAAACCATTACAAAGATAATATATTTATTGAGAGTTTTTCAATGCTGAAAGGAGTAACAAGAACTAGCAATAAAGCAAAATTACTCTTCTAAGAGTTTCTGAAAACTGCAGTAAACAAATATCCAGATGTACGTGTGGTTCTAGAATATAGCAATATTTCTCTGCCAAACGGTGCTATGTGTGGTCAATACAGGAAAAAATAATTTGGAATTGATTGCATTGAAAACCTTGGAAAATCCTGCATTTTTAGAAAACAAATGTGGGTCTCTAATTATTTTGTCAGAGTACATATCCTTTGCTTATACTCTGTGTCCCAATTGCCAGTTTTCAAATTCTGTTCTGTGATTCAGTTCCTTTGATAAGTAGCATTATTATCAGCACTGGCTTCTCTCGCAAAGTTGTTTTTCTTTTTGTTCTGCTTTATTGTCACACCAAGCATCTTCCCACTTGCCTGTCTGTAGGGAGGTTTAGAATGGGTTTCTGCATGTATTTCAGGTCCCAAGGGAAAGAGGACATCTTAGGGATGAAAAATCACATTTATTGTGCTTAAATTGCTTACTTAGGCCTTGATTTAGGAAAGGAGTTAAGCACAAACTTGTCAGGAATTGTACGTCAAAATCTTGTGTCTTTTTTATTTGTTTGTTTTTCTTTAATTTCTACTTGAGTGCAAAAGGACAGACATTGCATTAAGGAATGAGAATTCTTTTTTACCTCCTGATTGTGGCCCAAGCTTTTGGTTTACTGGATTATGTCTACTCAATTTATTTACCTCTGTTTTTTGAAATGTGGATCTTTGTAACAGTGATATTACTTCCCATTATTTCAATGAGAATATGTTAGATAGGACTTCTGTGGTGGTTAAATTTCTTTTTTTACCCCACAAAAAAGATGGTTCTCTTAATACAGCTGCCTGATTTTTTTTAAAAAAAATTTCCATATTATTTAATGCAATAATCGTTGTTTGTGAGTTACTCAGGATTTGTATTGCTTTGGCAAATATCAAAATTTGATGATTGGATCTTTATTGTGTATTTATGTAAAAATACCTATGTGCATTTCATAACTTCATTTTGTATAAAGGAATTTGTATGAAAAATGAAAATGAGGCTGTATGAATAATGGATTCTTTAATTTGGGGAGCTTAACTGAATTTAAAAAAACAAAAACAAAAATTTGGAGATTTAAATCACATTTTTAAGGGCTTTTATGAAAAAGTTTAATAAACTTTGTCTATTTTTAAACCCTTCAAAATGAAAACTCTATTTTGAAGAATACTTCCCTTTTACAGTCAGAGTCTCTGGGATGAAACCAACCACAAAATTCAACCAATATATGGAATTAGTTCAAGCTTATGCAAAGTGGTTCAGGGGGCACTTGTTATTTACCATTCTTACTGTTATTTGTAATTTAGTTTTTGCCAGGCTTAGTGTCGGTTATGGAATATGTCTAAACCAGTTTCCTGGCACACACTGCATCCTAGGGTTATCTTCTGCACTGTGGTACGTCTCGGTAATGATGGAATAACATCCCCATGGCAATTACACTAAGTAGTGTTGCTGATGTATTTAATACTCTCTTATCTATTTTAATACAGTATAGCAGGTGGAAACCAGAGACAACCTGCCGTCACCAGAGTAGCCCTCTGTGGTGAGCGCACTTCTATGAGACCTCTATAGATAGCAGATAGATCATAATAAATACAAGTAGTTATATGAAGTTTAAGAGTCTGTGTCAAAGTGAAGATAAATAGATAACACAATGGTCACTTTCTGCTTCAGATTTATCAAACAGATCAAGAACTAGAGTCCTAAATAACAAAGGAATCCCCAAAAAAGAAAAAATATTATGTGGGTTTTTTTTTAATCTGTGTTACATAGTTGGTTTTGTTTCATTTAGATGTGGATACAAATATTTGTTTGGAAAGTGAATATGTGTACTTACGAATAACTTGGATTAGATTGTATTTTCATGAATATACTTTTTAAAAAAATCTAGTAGAAAGTAATTTATCTCATAAGTATTCTGCTTTGGTGTATAATTTTTAGAAAAAGAAGGTAAAAAGTCTGTGAAAACAGAGTTTAAGGAATATATTTATTAATAGTAGTCATAAATCCATAGATTTGGGTAGGTTCTAAATGCTAATGGAGATTAGCATGCTTTCCTTTTCTAATCTGTCTATACGTTGCTGTGATTCTCTATATTTTTGAATACTCAAAATTCCGTGAAATTCTCCCTCCCTTTTCAGAGCATGATGATTTTAAAAAAAAAAAAACAACCAACCAAACTTAGTTTATAGGTGTTTGCTTTCGATTATTTTGTTTTGTTTTTTTTTGTTTCCTTTCCACATGGTCAAGGTTTTGAGTCACACAGTAGCTGCTGCAATAGTTAATTACCTCCGCATTCAAGATTGCTCTTGAAAGCAAGCTTCTTCATGGAACTTTCCCTGGCAATATGCAGAGACAGGAGCTGTCTCAGGATACTGCTGGTTGCTAGTTCAACTCCAGTTTAGTGAACAGATGTTTTATTTCTCTAGATTGCTGTGAGAACAATATAAAAAAACTGCCTGGATGAACAATTCCCAACAAACACAGTGTTCAGCAAATACAACTTCTTTTTTTT
>VZSZ01002523.1:0-20704 GCA_013398815.1 Ibidorhyncha struthersii | reverse complement strand
TTTTTTTTTTTTAACTGCACATGAAAAGTCTGTGATCAGATCACTCTGTACACATATTTGAGAAGTTCTGTGCTTGGCCCTATTATTTTATCTTCCTGAGCTTGATTGCGACTTTGACAAGGCTACTTACAGGCATAGCGATTAGCAAGATCAGGCCTAACTTATCTGCAATTTTGATCTGTGTCCCAGTGCAGAGCCCAAGTACCTGCTCATCAGTGTGATTAAGGAATTCACAGCCACTCAGTCATTATGTTCGCGGCTCCAGCTGTGTAGGGTGAGATAAGCGATGTTTCGTTGAAGTATGCATGACATTTCTGTAGAAGGGGACAAAATCTTTTTTTCAGGTCAAGAGAGTCTCTATTTCATGTATAATTCCAGCAAGCTAACTCTGCTGAAGAACAATTTTAAATGAATTCCAGTTTCGCAAATAACAACAACAGGGCCAGAGTCTGCAACTGTTCCCTTAAGCCATGGTCTAATGATTATTGCACAAACTGCCATGGAGATTTACAGTGTTTGTACTCTCTCGGGGGTGATTAGTATCTTCACAACACAGCCAGCGTAATGGATCTTATTAGTGTTCTTGATATGTTTCTGTGCAAAATCAGCCAACATAGCTTAATCTAACTTCTGTGAACTTTGTAGTGAAGTGGTGAGGAGTACTCAGGTGCTTTTTCTGCTGATTGAGACAAGAGGTCATGGTTTCACTGCGTGAAGACAAATTCAGGGAGGAAGGCAACCTAGTTCTGATCATCTTATAACGACTCTGCCTAGTACTTTATGCCATTAATAATTCTGTTCATTTCAGTGGAGCCATTTGCAGGGCAGACATACACTAAACCAGAAATTATGAGATTTGGTGATAGTAGTAAATGATCTATGTGGCGCTCTGTTTCTTCCCATCGTGGTCTCTTCCACTACTCACAGTAGAACCCTGGAAGAAGAAAAGCAGCTTCTTCTGTGGTGCTGCTTTTCTTTTGTAGGCAGGTAGTGGAAGAAAATAGTAAGGAGCAACTGAGGCCTTGACAGATCCATTCTCATTTGTTTGTCACCTACTGTGAGGAAAACAAACAAACAAAAAAATCAAAACAAAAAAAAAAAGGAAAGGGGCTGGGACATCTTTCTTTCCTGTCCTCTATTTCCTTCGCTAAACCCAAAGATGATGGAAAACAGATTTTATGTCTTGGAGGGAACACATATTAAGTGCTGTGACCTGCTTGGTGTAGTTATTGCTGCCTGTTACCCAAGGGGAATTGCGAATTGCAAGGTGCAAATCCAATTCAGCGTGAAGGAGGAGTGCAGAATATGGCCCATTTATTTTTAAGTTTGAGGAAATAATTAAAGCAAATTTGTTGTGGTTTTCACCCTGCTCTAATTACAACACAGAACACTTCAAATGTAGTTATTGCCAGATCTATTTGCATATTCAGTGTAAATTAAAATAATCATCCTGATTATCTGTCAAGATGTAAGTAAAGCGATCATAAAATAGATGGAATACAGTATTCGTTTTCTTCCTATAATGTGTTTCCTAAAACTGAAGTGTTATGGTCCCAGGAGTGATATATGGATAAATATTAATCTATGAACTTGATATTACTTTTTCACATCATGCTTATAAGTCACAGGGAGGGTACATAAAATGTTTCCTTCTGGCTTTGTCAGTTTTGAGCAGAATGTCTATAAAACTGTGACCTGTCACTATGATCACTAATAACTGAAGAGTGTAGTTAGGAAATCAAGTTTCTGAGGAAAGTATAGTCCCAGCACACTGAGCTAAACTTGTAAGTGTATCTTTTAAAGGAAGTTGAAAACGTGAAATGAAAGACGTAGTAAGGAACACATTAATTCTAAAAGGATAAGTAAGGGAATAACTAATTTTCCCTTCAACCATTTGGATGCATGGTTACAATGAAGTATCTGGCTGTAGAAAGTCATAAACAAACAATACAGTAATCTGAACTCTTCCTATTTAGATTCTACATGGTATTTAAAAATCTTAGCATTTTTTTTTTTTTCTTAAAGATATGTTCAGAATTAAAATAATACTGCTAAATATTATTTTGGTGGACAAAACAAAGCTAGTTGTGTCATTTTCAGTTGAGGAAACCTCTGGTTTAAAAGAAAAAAGTGTGTTTCGCATATGTTCTAAACGTAGTAATTTTGGATGCAGAAACTATGATTTTTTTCCATTGCCTTCATTACCTCCTTTCATTGCTTCTCCATTTCATCCCAAATGGATTTTTTTTTTTTCAGAGATGCATACAATGTAAATTTAAGGCACAGATTCTTCTAGACCTGCCTGTTCTCAAATTACTGGTTTAAAAAAAAAAAGTGGAAATAAAGACACTGACATATCTGTTATGGTGAAGAGCAAACTGTCAGCAATTATGCAGATGCAAAAGATGAAGTAGGAACAATGGAAAAATACATTAGAGCTTACTGGCTTTTGATTAATCGTTCATGCCAATTTTATGTTGGTAAACTTAATTACTTTTCAGTGGAACTTGTTTACACAAGATTAGAATAAAATTTATTTTCAAATTCTCTGAGAGTACTGAGTAAAAAGCTAAATCTGCAAACTGACGTGTATTATAGTTTTGTGTATTCATGCAAACATGATTTTCTGTCTCTGAGTTCCCAGTAAACATCTCTACACATATCCTTAGATTTATGGCATATACAGTTATGATTACAAATATAATGAATGCAAGTACTAGACAAAGTACAGATATTCACAGTTCCATTGAAGAAAACGGGAAATATGTCTGCTGCTAGTAGCAGGATTTAGCCTGTTCAGATTTCATTTAATTTCTTGTTGGCAGTGGAATCAGCCTCTGCTTCTCTTCAAATGTTAAGCTCTGTGCTCCTGCATCCTGGTGTAACTAGAGGAAATGAGTAGCAACTGGAATTGTCTTACATGGGCTGGACTGGAGAGTTAACAGCTACTGGAAACTGCCTGGGTAAAATATAGAGCAGAGCAGCCGCATGGGGAGCATAAAGTAATACTTGTGATTTAAGATTAGAGCATAATCACTGGATTCATTGACTTCCTAAAAGATGTTTAAAAGGTCTCATACCTTGAGGTTTGTAAAAATTACTAGGTTTACATTTTAGCTAGATTTCAGGGGGGGTTATAGATAGCTGCATTAGTGCTTAGAGTGTGTTAGATTTTATTTAGCAGAAATTCTAAATTCATTTATTTCTGTCATCTTCTTGAAGTGTGCAAGATTAAATAAGGAAGATAAATATAAATCTATAATACTCATCCTTTAATCAACAACATCACCAGCCAGTTCTCATGGAACTTCTGAGGCACAAAAATATTGCTTATAGTTTGATATGAAAAATGGGTCATGTTGGTACAAGGAACACTGAGTAGATAGACTTAAGTTTCTACATCTCCTACCACGCTATTAGATCAAGGCAGAAAGAAAGGGGAGGGGAGGGGGGGAAGCAAAAGAGATTAGTATTTCCTCTGAGCAGTCAGGAATTTAGGAAATTTTGAACTCCAGGGTAGAAGAGAGACTTTTCCATCCTAGTTGCTGAGATATGAGAGACAGTGAATAGACATGCTAAACATTATTTTTAGTGAAGCTTGCATCATAGTATCAGATAATATGTATTTGTGACAGCGCCACTAGGAGATCTTGTGTTCCAAACAGAGCAACAGGCAAGGCTGTGGCTGGGTTTTGTTTATACAGGTCCTTTTGGAAGTTCAGTAGGTTCAAGCATTGCTTTTCCAACTCTGCAAATACTCATAATCACTCCTTTACAATTCTTATGCAATGCCTTTTAGGTATAACATTTTTGGTTTTGGCGATTGAATAGTTCATTTGATATAATACCTCCTAAACAAACAGGAGACAAAGAAATAACTATATAGCCTTAATTTTTACAATGAATATAAACAGGGCCTTGGAGAGGCAGGGTTTGCTACCAGTCTTTAAAAGGTGTATTTGTGAGGTGCTCTCCTTCATGTTCCGTCTACTCATATGTGTTTTCTTTAAAATATCTTTGCAGTTGAAGGATAGTGAGTTCTTCGAGAAACTCCATAATTACCACATCTACTATTAAACCATCTCTGGAAAGATTTGTTACATGGAAAAGGAAGATAACTCCCTTCAAAAATGTTCACATTGTACAAAAATTTTCCTGTATTTGACAGTATGTTTTTCTTTCAAAAAAATCAAAGGTGGATTTAAGGGATTATGTAATGCAGAAGAAAGAAATAAGATTAGATGGATTACAGGTGGTAGAAGATTTGCCTCATTATAAAGAGAAGAAATGTTTATAAGACAACAGTATTTGCCTCTTACCTACCTGTAAAACATTTGATGCTTTGTTTAGAGAAGTAGCTGTGTAATGCCATATTTAGGTGGAGGCTTTGGTCCAAAGATGTTCTTTAAGAAACTTTAAATACTGACAGTCTGACCAATTTTAGCTGCTGAGCAGAAAAGGATGCATTTAGCACATAGGCATGGAGTACTGGATGAAGCGTTATGGATGACTGTGCTTAAACAATTGTCAGTGATCTTAGAGAAGTTCAAGTAGAAAGGCTTAAAGCCCTACAGTAATTGATGTAGATCAGGCTGTAAATGTCAGGCCTCTCCCTAATGTTTTTCTGTTAGGATAACAGACCTTCTTGAAACAGAGGTGCTGACTTTCTAAAAAAAAAAAAAAAAAAAAAAAAAGAGGATTAGCTGGATTTTTCCAAGACCAGACCATTTCTAGTAACTCCTTTGGCTGGTGAAACAGATTGATTCAGCCTGTGGCAAATACCTCTTCATCACTGCCTGGGTTAGGCTGTGAACCAAAGACTCCACCAACCCAGCCAATTGAATATGCAGCTTGTTATGAAGGTTTTCTTTTTATTCCTTTGTGTCTCTGAGAAAATACGTGGGAGAAAAATGTATGAGCACAGTCCTGATAGATTTGTTTAGCAAACGTGGAGAACAGGATTGGATCAAGCTAACTGAATGCTACAGTCCTGTCCCAGTCAGAAAAAATATCCCAGCTCAGGTGGGAAGACCACCACAGGAAATTACTGCATAGTTAGATCTTTAATTTATTAATTCAAGGCAAACTCCTTCACTATATTTCACCTACTAGTAATGGATTTTTCCATGCCATATATGATGGAATTTGATCTGGGTTTAGGAAAAAGATTTGCAGCAGAAGTTTCAGGTCATGTCTTTGAGGTTCTTTCCTATAAAGGCATGAAAAGTGGTTTCTTCTGAATCCACATCTCTCTCATAAAATTGAATAAAATGTGACCCTTTTAATGAAAGTATGCAGTTTAATCTATTGGAGATTATTATGGTGTCTATCAAACTCCCACATTTCTTCCTCTGTACGTGTTACTAGCTGTTTCTTTGTAGAAATGTTCAAGATTATATGGCCTAAGTTTAAGGCATCTTTTGTGATCATTTTGAGGAAAATAACTTGCAAATTAAATAAACACACTAACAAAGTACACAGCAGAGGAGGGACTTTTTCTCTCTTCTGTTTGTTTTTCCTTGTTTTATTTCATACCACAAACCTCTACAAGCCAGGTTTCTCGTATCACCTTATCACTCTGGCTCTTGATGGCAATGATTAGGTAACAAAGTGAAAGGTAAAGGACTCCTGTGCAACTGCTGAATATTTACTTATGATAGTTCAGGTACTTGAGAAGACGAGCTGCTGTGCGTGTTGAATAGTAGCAATTTGGGAACTAAAGGGAGAGAGACACACACTCCATTTGGTAAGAAAGATGAATGAGTAGGTTTTTTTGCAAGTCGAGTATGTGACTGTGTCTGTCCTTATGTCAAGAGTGAAAATGAAGCTATGAGCATGAAGGTCAACATCAGATTTCGAGAATACAAATATTAGAAGTAAACTTTTATGTTTAAAGTAGATCACAAAATTCCTTCTGTCTATAGATATGTTATTAATGTGTCCTACTGTAAGCCAAAGAGTAGTTTTGAAGTATGGAGTTGGCATCACTAAGTTACAATACTGCCCGTCAAATTACTGTCAGTTGTGACTACACATTTGTTAAATTATTTTCTTTGCTGTTTCTAAATAGTTAAAATTTGTTCATTTTGTCATTAATTCATGAATTTATTTTATCAGGAAACTTAGAATTTGAGTTTGGAATGTTCTTCTTTTATTCCTAATGCAAACTTCTCTTCAAACTCTAATTTTTCCATGTGTCATGAGTATGTGTTTTCATGCTTGTGTGTCCTTAGCAGCAAATTAGGATATGTTGTAGGTGAAGAGCACTACATAGATTTGAGATATGTTAATGTAAGAGGCAGCTATGCAGTCACAGCAAGTCATTCATGAACAATACTGAAATATTAAATTACATTACATTTCAATGAAACATTTTCTTTATTTGTGGTTTTAAACAACTGTACTTATTAGTAGGTAATTTGTGACTAGAGAGGCACTTCCAAAGGGATAATTATTGTGAGCGTTTTTCCCAACTCTTGAGAGAAATAAGATTGCACTGGTATTCTGAAATAGGAGACTTAGGAAACTATGACATTGCTACATCTTCAAATGAGTCTCCAGGACAGAAATGCCAGCAATATATTTCAGGAGTGTTGAACAATAAAATGGGAAAGACCTTCTTCGGAAACTACAATCCAAGAATGTCTTAAAGGACTGGCATGGTCCTGAGAAACTTGTTGTTCAAGTAATTAGAAGAAAAAGAAACAATATTATAAAAAGATTATAAAAATTACTTACGCGTGGTGACACAAAAAACAATTGCTCAAAATGATCAGAATGGGACAGTGGGTGTCTTTCTCGCTTTGCTAATTTGGCTGCATTCACCAACACTGTCTCTAAAAATAAGTTTCTCTTCTGCAACAGAATAAATAACCTTTTAAAAATAAATAGAAATCCTCTTCAATGTTATTAAGTATTCAGTATTCCATGTTAGTGTTATAACCTTTGCTGTTAAGACTCTTGCATTTTATTTGTATGAAATGAACACCACCACCACCCCCTGTCCCTTCATACCTCATTTGCTGTAGAATGGGAAATTCTGCAGGATGCTGTTGAGGTCCCAAGACCTGCCAAGTTCCACATTCAGTTTTCAGCATCCGACTGCAACGAAGCTGCTCCTGTTTTCAGACCATTTTGTGCTAAGGAAAGGGAATGCAGGTCTGTAGGTACTCGCTTACAGAATCTTGTTTACACCTGCTTTTACGTTATTTATGCCAAGATTCCACTGAGTTGGAGGAAATAGGATTATTTTATTTTTTATTTGGCTCCTTGTGTGCACTTACTGCTTTCCTGATTATCACACAGTGTATTGTAGGAAATATTATAAAATTGAATAAAACCTTTCCCTCTTTTAAATTTAAATCTTATTTAAACAGAAGTATAAGAAGTAATATGTCTGATCATATTCATTTGAATGCATTAGTGTTTTTTCTAAGTTGCTCTTTCATTACCCTTTTTTGATATTTTTCTCTTTAAGATCAAGTTATCATGCCATTATGGATTGCCTTGGTGCTGCATAGGTGCTGTCACTTTTCTGAACTCTTTTGTTAGGTCTTGGGACCACTACCTGAGTTCTAAATAACCAGTTTAGCAGGACCCAGAAAACTGTTTAAGGAAATCTACATGCAGACTTTTCTCCTAACCAAGGTCATTGTACATGTCCTAATTTAAAAAGATAGTCCATGATATTGTTCCCATTGAAGCTCATGACCCAACTCCTACTATGCAACTTTCAATATGCCATCATATCAAATATGCTTTGAGTCTACACACCAGGGAAAGAACTGAAAAGATTTCAAGTGTTATTAAAACATTCACCTTAAACTTTCCTGTATTTTGCTGGTGGTGTTTATTTTCTGATGTGAAATTCTTGTTCTCCCCACGTGTGCCCCATTTGCCATAGACTGAAAAATTTTACGGGATGCTATTGAATTGCCAAGATCATTTACATTTCTACAATTAATTTTCATTAAATTATTTATGGTGGTTTACCTTATTTTCAAACAGTATGTGCTAAGGAAATTATACACGTCTGCACAGGCAGAGCTATCACAGATCATCAAAGGAAAACAGTGTAAACTCCCACACTTCGGCTAGCAGAGAGAGGGCAGGAGCTTAAGACAGATATGACCTGTTAATGAGTCAGGACATTATATTAGGATGGTGGTGTGCTTGCTGTATTTTCCTCTGTTGCTGCTGTGGTCCACTTCAGTTTATGTTGGGTGACACTTGACCGAGTCTGTCAGGGGCAGATTAGACCCTGTAGATTCTTCGATTGGGTCTTTTTTTAGTTGTATAATGTAGAATACTTCTTACTGAACATCTCAGACTATTTCCTAGAGTATGCCCATTTGTGATGTTCTTGTGGGAATAAGATATAGCAATATGCTGTACAGATCTTCTTTTTTCTTAAAATAATACATTGGCCTTTCATATCAGCAGAAATCATAGAAAATTACTACATTGGTATAAGTACATATTCAAAGTAAATATACACCAGAAACATAGCTGAGAGTATCAGAGATATTCAGGTATAGAACCTTTTGCAGTGAATTACGGAAGATAAATTATCACATTTTTATCTGTTACAAAGGGAGTAATTTAGTTCTAGAGATGGAGATATCACAATTTAAAAGTCATATGCGACCTTCTGATTCGTAAAGTGCTGTTGTGGACTTGATGTAAATCAGAGCAGTTTAAAAGATGTTTATGTTGGCTGATCAACACCTGCTGAAAATTAACATCACATAGCGTAATCTTCCACTTTTATGCTCCCTTCAAGCATCTATTCTGCCTGGGATGGAAGCATGTGGGCTGTCATTGTTGACCCAGTTAATATTTGCTGAACTTAAGAGAGAACTCACCTGGGCCGCAGCAGCCAAAATCTGGCATCTAGTTGTAGAATGTATGTTAAGTAAGTAGGAAGGGAATTTCATTTAAACACGAACAGATGATGATCTTCTATAAATGTTTTTGCTGAGAAATTAGTTTTTGAAATCTGTTTTCATTTATATTCAATCATGAACTAAAAAATGTCTTCTCGGTGATTTTCAGTTAACATTGAAGTCTTTCCCATTGTGCTGATCTAACAAATTTCACAGTTAAACCACATACAGGCTATATCAAACATACAATATACAAGGATGCAATGCCCAGTCAAAGGGGTGAAGTAGAAGGTTCCTGTTCATTTTGTGTATGTATATTCCTTAAGATTATGGTAAACCTGTGCTTTGTGATATATAACCAGAAAAATAGGGATCGATTATATATACAGATTTACCTGTGAATCCTAATTATAAGTTATATATGGATTTTATTTGTTTTAATTTCTTTTGTATTTTTTAAAAGTAATATACCTTACACTGGCATTTCATTTCATTAAAGAGGACTCTTTATAGGCTTCCACTGAAATTATCATTGCTAAATGCTCTTACATTGCAACAAGAATTGTTAGCAACTGTAGACTTGCAGTGAATTAATTTCCTCCCTATAAATCTAGACTCAAGGTGACATTAAAACAAGACTAACTTATAATAAGCAAGATTTGAGATACTTTTTTTCATTGCTATCTTACAATATAGTAGCATAACCTACTGTAACTGAAATTTTTGAGTGTGGATTTCATGGACGTGAAGTATTACCTCCATGAAATTTTGTATGAATCATGAATTCTCCAGTTTTTCATTCACTTTTTTTTTTTGTTCCAGATTAAAAAAACCCAAACAACTGCCCATATTTTGGTCAAACTTCAACCTTTAGTAGTCATTAGGATATAATTTATTTCACCCAAATATCTAAAAGGTATAAAGCTCAGTCACTAGTGAAAAGTGAGGGGCACTTTCAGAGGATGGTGCATACTGTCCTGATTAAGATGTTTCCACAGCGTGATTCATCCACCTCTCCCTTCTGTTTGGCTTGTAGGTATAGACAGGTTGTGCTAGAGAAGATGAGTCTCACGCTTACCAGGTTTTTTTAATTGCATAGGGTTTCTGAGCATGACTTCTGTTTTTTGTTTGGGATTTTTGGTGACAAGGAGGACTTAGTAAGCATTTGGAGAGGAATGAAAAATGAAAGGAGCTAAAAGGCAAGACTGACTTAGCAGAGATTACTTGTGAATAGAAGTAAAAATAATACATACATTATTATTGTACCAAATATGCACATAGATATTTTATTTGTCTTAATTGTATAGTTACAAGGTTAAAAGTTTTCTAGATACCCAACTGCTGTTCAGATACATTAAAAGATTGCAAAAGTAAAAGGTATATTTCTCAAACTCACAATTTTTGGGTTGCTGTTTATATAGCTCAAAATAGTTTTTAAGTTATTCCGGTGTCATGGTTTAGTCCCAGCCAGAAACTAGGACCGCACAGCTGCTTGCTCACTTCCCCTGGTTGGGATGGGGAAAGAGAATCAGTAGAGTAAAAGTAAGAAAACTCATGGGTTGACATAAAGACCATTTAATAGGTAAAGCAGAAGCCGTGCATGCAAGCAAAGCAAAACAAGGAATTCATGGCAGACAGGTGTTCAGCCATCTCCAGGAAAACAGGGCTCCATCACACATAATGGTTACTTGGGAAGATGAACACCATCACTCCAAACATTCTTCCTTCCCCTTCCTCCTCCTTTCCCCAGCTTTATATACTGAGCATGATGTCACATGGTATGTAATAGCCCTTTGGTCAGTTGGGGTCAGCTGTCCCTGCTGTGTCTTCTTCCAACCTCTTGTGCCCTCCCAGCCTACTTACTTGCAGGGTCATATGAGGAGCAGAAAAGGCTTTGATTGCTTTGTTGATAAAAAAACACCAGTGTTTTATCAACAACACTTCTCATCCCAAATCCAAAATATAGCACTACACCAGCTGCTAGTAAAAAAGTCAACTCCATCCCAGCTGAAACCATGACATCCCATTTGAAACAACAGCTGATGAATTGTACACGTGTTCCCATGAAGCTGAGTTAGGCCTGACAGAAGGGAGTTGTCAAGGGTTTTTCTTTTTTCTGAAGTGGTCTTTGCACCAACTGCAAGAGCGAGAGTTTCTTTTATCTTTTACCTCTTAGTCGTCTTTTAGAGACCTGGGAATGCCTCTAATGGCTGTCTAAGCATATTAGCTATGTCTCTACAAAGCTGCAGTGATATAAAGTTGCTTCAGTGCACGACACAATTGTGGCCATAAATTCTGTTATTGTAAATGAGAAAATAGGCAGCTGAGAAGAAACTGAAAAATATTGTTGTGACTATATCAAGGAGAATTGCAAATACATATCAAAATGGTCATGTCTTAGTCTCCAGGGACTGTTAGTATGTTGGAGATTGTAATGAGAGATACAGGGTTAGGGAGCAGAACTTGGAATGTAAGGGTTGTAATTTAGAAGAAGCCTACAAAATCTTTTAAACTGCATGATATTTTGATTATTCTATCAGAAATATTGAAAACATACGGCTGACAGTAATAACAAGATATACCTTCTATGTACTTGTTTTAAATTATTTAACCAGTATTTTTAGTGTCCTCATTAATGAGTGAATTTTAGAAATTCAGACTGCTGGTGTATCTCATGAATAGCCTTAGATGTTAAAAGTATTTGAGGATAGGAAAGGAAATGTCTTGCCTATGTGTTCTCTATAACCAACCTACTTTCTAGACTGTTGGGAAAGCCAAGGTATTTCCAGTGCAGCACAACCTGAAGTTTACTGCATCTTGTAGGAGACAGTGGGAAACCAAGGCAGAAATCTGATCTTATGTTACTAGTAGTACATGTGATGCTAACCAAATAAAAGATTTTTTTTTTTTTTCTTCTCCTGTCTTTTCTTTGCCATGTCCAGCCTGTCTATCAATCTAACTTCTTGTACCTGTCCTCCTTATATGTATGTTTTTTACATTGGGAAAGGTCCCTTTATTTATATATGAAAACTCCTAGCTTTGTGCAAGTCAATCTCTTAAATTAACTTCTTTTCAGAAAACTTTGTCAAGATAAATCACAGTACACAGCAAACAAAGCCATATATAACTAACTACAGTTGAGTCCTTTACCTTGTCAGATCTGATACTGTCTATGAGAAAACTTTTTATTCAGGACCTGCTCTGCATAGTTTTACACAAGGGCACATTCAGAATTTCTGCCCCTATTTATAAACAACATGACTCATGCAAGATGACTCATGAGAATAACTGTACATATTAGTGTGGGACTGTACTGGGTAAGGTTAGATGACTGGTTCTTGCTTAAGAATTCACCCTAATTTGTAGATTACTTGAGTGCTTCCTTGCTAATACAATGCTGTGTGCTATGCCTGTGTGGAGTCCCCTGGAGGAAAGGAATTGGGTGTCCAGGGCAGAGGTGCCTTTCTTGCAGTTAATACATGGGGCAATTACTATGAACCAGCAAGCATGACCATGCATATTAGCTGGTGCTCCTCAACAGAGTCTGGTTCCTGACTGTGTTGAATGCTTGTTTCAGGACAAAGTCACGTGTGACTCAAGTCAGGGGGTGTTTGAACCACCTTTTGAGTTTATAATGGAATAGAGGAGTACTGAAATGTTTGTGCAGGTATGCTCTGGAAGAAAACATCTGTTACTAGCAAGCACAAAATGGATCTTAACTTTTCCTAGGCTTGAATTTAAACTGGCTTTCAGTGACAAACAAACTTAGAAAAACTTAAACTACTTCTGAATAATATACCTGGGTATTGGCATTGATATGATTTTTTTAATATTTGGCTTTAAAAATATGGTATGGTAACATTTTACCTGACATAATCATTGTGAGATCCTACAAGAAAGAAACTGCTTAGTGGAAGAAACTAAAAAAAAAAAACCTCTTGAGGGAAAAAAAAAAAAAAAAAAAAGGCAACAAAATCCCTCTATCACATCAACCCTCCTTTAATTCATTATCCAAATTTTCACAGGCCTTGGTTTAGCTTCTTGAACACTGGAGTGGATTAGTAAATGGCATCTGACCTCTGGTTTTCCATGACTTTTTGGAGCAGATGAAATATGGTACTTCTCTCACCTAACTACCCACCTGCAGTTGAGCCATCTTCTCTCTTTGTAGTTAGTGGATAGAAATAGACGACTTCAGGGCATGATTCATCTGACCTATTTTTGACATCTGCATTAAAAGAGATGAATCATGACCAGGGAACACCCATTGCCATTCCAACTATAAAGGGAGACCAGACATCTTGTTCAGATATGAAGTACATTTAGTCAGATAAAACTTAACCAAGGTTTGAAGAATGGACATTTTTAAAAGTACTGTGAATATATATAGTCTGCCTTTTATTTTGGGTAAATGGCTTAGTGCCTGTTGTCTCAGGCATACTTTGGGGAAAAAAAAGCTTAAAAGATTCAGCTATACAAATATAACAGAACATACTGTAATGTGAGTGGCAAGGACATGGAATCCTGAGGTCTCTGTTTATAATATTTATTTCATAAGACAGGGATTGGAAATAATTCATATCAAAACTAATAAGCTTTTAAATGTTTGCTCTTACTGTCTTGGTTCTTGCAATGAATTTTATCATGCTTCCTGCCCTTGCTTTTAAGTGTACAATAGGTACATTTGTCAAAGGACACTCAAAAAGGAGAAAGAACCTCCTATGTTAATAACCAGAGACATTCCTATGAAAAATTTTATAGAATTTGAAGTCTCCATCTTTCAGTGTGTTTGTTTCACCTTTGAAGGCTTTAAAGTAAAACTCCACAAGTATTTTTGCAGAATACATTGTACTTTCCTGGTTTCCATAACTAAGAATGTTAGACTGCTGAATTCTTCCTTCACTATTCTCTAGTGACTTCTTAAAAGACTGTGTGGTAGGATTACTTTTTTCCCTGTGGTTTCAAACCTGTCCTAAAGGTTTGAGCATATCTAAACTACTAGCAATTTCTTAAAATTATTTATTTCTTTCTTCCTAAAAAAGCCAGAGATTTGTTTTACATGCAAGTATACTTTGCAATTTATCTGTCATTCTTGCATAATAACTTACAAAGCTTAAAGATAATCTATCATATTAAAAAAATGCGGCTTTTGAAGATTAAGTTGGCAAAATTATTTTTGTATCTAGAAGGGGGGAAATGATAACTATTATTGGTTTCCTTAGAACGTGACTAAAGTAACATGGAACTATTTTACTCCCTATAAATCTTCTCCAAATGCCATTGTAAATCAAAATGTACACTTGATGCAACTTTACACATATGGGGATTTAGCAATTAATGAAAATGGAACAGTGGACATGATGGAAATTAAATATTCATTGTCTTAAAAGCTAAGGCTGTTGCTAACTCAGCAGTGAAGCAGATAAAAGTTGTTACTGTATTTATTTTTACAGACTATATATATCCAAAGCTTCTAATACATGATGTAGTCCTTTTTTATTCTTTTTCTAAAATTAGTGATGTTAGAGCAGGTGCTAATGGAACAGATATTAACAGATACTAATGAAAAATACTATTAAGAAAATATTTTTGAAGTTTGATTGTTTTGATGGCAACTGGTGAGAAGAACAAAATGTCTTTCTCTGCCATTATGAGAAATCTGAATTGGAAAAATACTGCCTGTGTGTTTAAAAATGTGAAAGTCTTTATTGATATTGGAAATAATTCATTGAAAACATCCTAACAAAGAAATTTCCATGAATAACAGGTAGCTCAGCCTCAAATGTTTAGTTAAAGTGTTTTATTTGTCTCATTCAAAATAAGGTACTAGAAGGTATAAAATAAGGTACTGCCTGGATCCCTGCAATGTTCACCTTGGTAAGACAGCTAGAAATATCCCAATATTCCCATCCCAGGGCTGATGCTCCTGGCACCTCTGTCCTATACCACATACGCTTCAGTAGGACTAGGATTCTAGCTCATAACTTTTTGTATTTAGCAGTTTCAAAAAAGAACAGGAATTTAGAATTAGAAAGGATTTCCTCAGTCACTGAACAAAGTATCTTACTATTGTAGACAACACATCATGTAATTTGTTTAAATTTTTTTCAGCTTAATCTTCAAACCGGATTTGTGAGGGAGGTGGTGTTCTGTTTCAGAGAAGGTGTTGTCCCTTTATACACATGCTAAGGCTCCTCTAGAGCCTGACTTTTGATGGAAATTAGGATAAAATTTCCAATGCATACCTACATAAAGATAAAATGGTTTTGTAGTTCCTGTCTTTCTTTACTCATCCTGCTTGCACAACCTTTCTTATATACAGAAGCCATATGTCTTTTCAGTCTTTATTTTGCTAAACAAAAGTCTGCTCTTTCTCATTCTGTTCCTGCAGTTTCCATAACTTTCCTAGTTTTGTACCTGTATAACTTTAAAAGAGTATAAAACTCCCTGTTAAAATCTCACAGTGTGGCTCTAACATTATTCAGGACTTATAGAGCTCTGTGACAGAACAAGGCAAGGTCAAGGCAGTGAGGTAAAAGATCTGCCCTACTCATTGAGTATTTATAGAATGTATACCATAGAATAAACACTGTCTGTATAGAGCTAGTTGCCGTATCAAGTAGTGACACCTAGCCAGCTGCAATCAGTGGTTGTTGATTGAAACAACTGATAGAGTTGGCGCTGATTTCTTGACTACTGTTGACTGTTTAGTACTTGGTATTGGTATCTTTAATTGGCCTGGTTTATTTATCAGTGCAGGTTTAGCCAAAATCCCTGAAAGAGGACCAAGGTGCAAGCTGTTATCCTATATTGTATGGCAGTTAATATGCTTCATAACATGGTTTCGGCCCAAAACAACCTCTGTCTTCACATATAGTGCCAAAGAAAGATATGGGAAAAAGGCTTGTTCTCAACAGGCAGTAAGAATGAGGCAATCCTGACATATGTTGCCTAGGGGTTTTGTTTGTTTCATTTGTGGATTTGATCTTTTTTAGGGGGTCGGAAGCTAAATCAATAGGTGATAGCTACATGAATAAGAAATGTACTGTGCCATTGACCTCAGGGACAGAGAATGGTCCCTGATTTGTATTTTTTTAAAATATGGATGCAACCTTTCAGATCTGCTTCATTGTTAGGTGAGAAAGCTTGATTTATGATTAACCATTGCCTTCATATTTTTTTCTAAAATCCTGTGTTTATTAAGTCTGAGGCGGTGACTCTGTGACTGCCTAGCAGAATGGGTCTAGAAGATTCAAACAATACTGTACAAGTCTGGTTTTGGTAACATTTCCTATTTGCCACACTACAAAAAGCTTGAGCTTTGTGGAAATAATTATGCTGCATGCCAGGCATTAGGGAATTAACATCACGTCTTAACAAAGATGGTTTTTATTCATAATTACTTGTAACATCAATATGTGTGTAATGCTTTTCTCTTTCAAAACACCGCATAAATACAAGATAATTGATTTTGGAATCTACTAATAAATACTCCATTGTGCTCCAGAAGTCCAGAGAGTCAGAATTGGGTAGGACAAAGAGGAGCCTGCAGTGGCAGCCATGCCACAGAAGGACATCTTTTTAAAAGGCAGATGGCCAAAATTGTCCTTTGTTCCAATAATTAGAATGTTTGAAACTATGGTGGTGTCGTTTTTATTAAATATAATGTTATTATATGCACAGATTCTTCTTGTGTAGTCTTTGAGATAAAAAGTACAGAAGCACAAGTGATACCTGTTTCATTCCAATTAAAATATTCAGCCAAAAATAATGAGGAAAAGGTGAGTGATGTTAGGCTACAGATGTAAGAGATTTGAGGGTTTTATTTTTCTTTCAAATGTAGCTAGGATTTTACAGCAAGTTGAAATATCAGGAAGAAGTTGAAGTTGGAGGGAGTAATTTCTGTTTTGAGACCTCAGCAAAGAAAAATACCCATGTTTACCATCCTGAATTACTGAGTTACTACTGGGACAATACTCACAATAAAATCCAGTTGAAAGAGGGAGTTTGTCTAGAACGACTTAAAGAATACTGGGCTTTGAAAACTCCCAAAGACAATTAAGTCAGTCCATTAGCCTCTACGTAAAATTTCTGGAGAAATCAAAAGAGTTAGGGGTGACTCAGGCCCAAAATGCACAACAGCCTGGGATACTTAATGAATATTATCTTTTATGCGGAAGAGACAAGACTGAGAGACAGAAATTGAATACACACTCTGATAATTCAGGTAGTTATGGATACCACCCGTTTGGGATCAAATCCTGCATGACAGATGAGTGTCCTGTCTTCTCAGCTTCTGATTATTGTGGAAAAAAGAGAAAGGCAATCAGAGCAAAGATATATGCAAGTCTCCCTCTCTGCTTTGGTGGGGAGGGGGTGAGGGGGAAGGTGAGGCAGGCTTCTCATGTGGAATAAAATCTGTATTTCCAGACTCCAGTATTTCTTACAAAATTGTCTCTCCATTCTCAGGGTCTCCATCCCATGGGGTTACAGGCTTTTGTCCATGAGTTTCCAGTCTAAATCTTGTCTCAAGCTCGCTGTTGGAGTTCTAATTGACAGTCAGTGCTTTGACTCTTGTACATATGCCTTTTGTTGCCAACCAGGTTTATGCTCCTACGGTGTAATAAACTTGAATTATACACTGTATCTAGAGACCACTTTCAAACCACGCTTAATAGTTAATAAATGCAGTCCCTTCATAAGCATTGCTTTTAAATCGGAACTGACAAGGTAGAATTTGTAATAAGTGCATACTTAATTGACTGAACAACTCTAATTGCATTCATTCATAGAATTAAATCCAGAACAAATAGATGTCTGTTTTAAAGTAGGGATATCATGCCTGTCTGCTACCTCTCTTCATACGTAATGGACAGTCTGACCATTCAAAAATGGGCTGCTCTATCAGACTTAGCCAGTTTATTGATATATCTCATATCACTCATTTTAATGCAGATCATTGTTGCATTCTTACAAGTTTTTATTAGCTGACTTGGCAAATATTTTAAAGTAATTGGTACGTAGTTGTTGCAAGTGACATAATGACTGCTTAATTAGCACTTATTTCTGTCTATGTGCTTGAATAAATGTAAGAACACATTTTCTGTTTGACCCAACTTCAGTTAAGGCTATTCTACTTATTCTTTTTAATCCTGAGGTTGAGCACAATGTCTCATTTCCTGTAGCTTAAAGCAAGCTATTAACTTCGTTCAGCTTTCCCCAGTCTTGATGAATCTTTTTTGAGATGACAATCTACTTGCAAGACAGAGGAGTGGGTAAATATTGGTAAGGAAAGCTGCCTCACGTCCTGTATGCATAGCACAGAATTCTTGGTTTATTAGTGGATACAACAGTTGGCTGTCAGGAAGGTTACCTGCCCTTTGCTCTCTGAAACTGTTGTAAATCACAATATAACTGGCTGCAGAAATAGGTCCCAAACAAATAATTTCCAGGCTTAAGTATAGTCCACAAATACTAACTTCAGTCTTTGTCTTCCAGTCTCCAGTTCAGTGGCAGACAGTGCCTTTGCATCCTTGTTCAGTAGTCTTCTGACTGGGAATGTGGGAACATAAACCAGCTTGAGTTAGCACTATGGAGCTGGAGAAACTAATCAGAAAAAATAAATGAGAAAAATTAGGGAGGAAGTGAGGAATGAAGGGGAAATACTAGAAATTGGAAAACTATAATAAACATGAGAGGGAAAGAAGAAGTATCAGTCTATCACGTCTGAAATAAAAAAAATCCCGACCCCCAAAGTAAAAAAATCCCACCCCCACCCCCCCAATATAATAATCCAGAGGAATCCAGTGATTTATTTGGGAAGAGTGAAACCCATTTCAGTGTAATTCAGCCTGAGCACTGGTTCTGAAGCACAATCTACTATAATTGTTTCTGTGTTTTGATTATTTTTGAATTCTTTGTTTACTTCAGTTCTATTTTACTTAACTTCTGGTGAAAGAACAGCTGCTAAAATTGAAAATAATCTTTAATAATCAGGCCTGTGGACTGACTATTAAACAACTGGTCTCAGCCAGCAGACCTTGTATACTGGAGCACAGTCAGCTCAGGCAGCACAGTTTCATCCAGACATGGGTCACTTAACGAAATGCATCAGAAGTCCTGCTACCTCTTTTCTAGTAAAAAGAGTGCATTAGGAGTAATGAAAGACACGGCCTTGCTCTGCGAAGTCTCTTTATTTTTTCTGCTGTTAGTGATTTGCAAATAGATGCAATGCTGCAGAGGTTTGACAGCTGTAAGTGTGAAGAAGTTGAATTAACTTCTGGTCTGGTGTCAGAGAAAGTGTTGATTTAGTTACAGTTGTTGGAGAGATAAAATTGGAATTTTTAAGAAATTGAACTAGGAGAGTTATTGTTCAGCATGAAATTGCAGGGGAGATCTCAAAAGACACAAACATTCCAATCTAAACTTTATGTAATGCTCTACATCTTAGTGACTGGAAAAATCATATTATAAATGAAATTGCCAAAGTTGCAAAAGTCTTTTATCGGTTTGAAATGTCTGTTCAATGAAAAATCTTTTGACCAGTCTACTAATCCACTTTTAGAGATGCCACCAGTGGTGCTTTTCTTTTAGAGTTTATATATGTTCAAAGTGTATTAATTTACCAAACAGTTTGTCTGCTTGATACTATCTTTCTTCCCTAAACAGACACAGATGACAAACCTATCAACGCATGCTTTAAGCATGTCATATACTTTCAGATTGACAGCTGAATGTTGTTTGGCACCATTGTTCTTCAGGGAGAAGGAATTTAAAAAATGAAGCAAAACCAAACCAAAAATAGTAAGACAATAAACAGTGTAACATCTGTTCTAAAATGGAATAAAACAGTTTATAAAAGAGAGAATGTGGACATTTAGAAACAAATTCTATTTACTGACACTAAAATTATCAGCAACCTAAAATGATTATTGCCTTAGTTACCATTTCACTGTTTCTCTTTCATAACAATATTATAATTTAATAAAAGTGGTTAATTGCTAGATTGTGATCCTAAAATTATTGTCTCTCCTTGAGTCTGCACAGAAAATATTTTCTATAAGATGCAAATGAATGTTATTGAAATCAGAATCTAATTTGCCAGCTGCCAGGGAAAAAAGTGCTGGATTCAACCAAAATACTTCTGAAAAGTACTGAAGCTTAATCTAAGTTTCTAGATTTCCATCTCTTCTAGAGTAAGATAAATTTATTACTGTCAAATGAGTTGCCCTGGAGATGTACGAGAGTAACTGAGAGCATGGAAAATGAGATTTTAAATACATATACCTATTTTTGAAAGTGGAAAAAACACATATTGATTATAATGACATTCATTCCTTCTCATTATGAACTTATTTCTTTAGGGAATCAAGGAGAGGAAAGGATGATGCATATCAGGAAAGGTTTTGGGTTGGTTCTCTTTGTTTCCATCCCTGTCCCCCCTTGCTTCTTAACTTTATATTAAGTGGTAAAGTACATTTGAGTAGTACTAGCAGAGCTTTATCCTCTTTTTTTTTTTTTTATATCATGATTTTAGTATGCACGCTTGCAACTCCAAAGAAATATCATGAAAGTCTAACCAGGTTGCACTTGAACAGGATTTTATTAGGATCCATTCTACTGAAGATTTTCAGACAGATCCAAGATCTGTTACCTGGAAAATAATTGTGGGAAGGGAAAGCGTAGAGTTTAATCCTAGGCTGCTAATGACATACTGAGAAGAATAACCTTTTTTAATCTATATTGTGACAGGCAATATAAGATGATAGGTCTAGAGGCAACTTTTGCAGCAGTTTGAAATCAAAGTAAAAAGAAAAGGG
>VZSZ01002521.1:1338125-1379859 GCA_013398815.1 Ibidorhyncha struthersii | reverse complement strand
CAGGAGCGTGAGGTGCGTTTCTGCCGCTGAGCCCTGGCTGCGGGAGGGCAGCCGGTGGCTCCGAAACGTTTTGGAGGGGCTTTGTCGCACTTCGGCAAGTGGTGAAGTTTGCTCTGCCTCCTCTGCTGGCCAGAGCAGAAGAGAAGCAGCGTGAAGGGCAGCGGCAGTCGGCTGAGAAACGTGGGGCTTTCGGTGGCAGATCCTCGCCGTGCGATTTGGGGTCCCAATGTACGTTTATTGTCGCTGTTATTTAACTGGACTGGCTGTGGTGTAACCGTATTTTCTGAAGAGTGGAGTTTGAGTTACCGTTCCGCATCGACGCAGAAGGAAACACCTCGGTTTGTTGTATTAACCCATCTTTTTGTGAGGATTGCTTGCCAGATAAATGACAGTTCTTAGGCTTTGCCAGATCATTCCAGATGCTAAGTGTGCACGCTAGATTGATGCCGTGATAATCTGCCCGGGATTGTTCCTGGGGGGCAGCAGGGGTGGGGGGAGCTGTCAGTGCCATCCCATCCTTCGGCAAACCGGACTATTGCAGGAGAGGTCCGTGCGTGCGTGCGTGCACCCGCACCCTCATAAAGATGGTTAGAATTTGCAAGATTACAGCTGAGGAAAGCATCCTAAAACTGAAAGCTGTTGTTAAAGTTACTGTAATAGCCTGCTCCGGCGGCCCTAAGGTAGCGCGTTCGAAGACCATATTTTCTGAAAGCTGACTAAACACTCTTAAGTTTGAAGCTTTGCGCGAAAGGCGGGTATGATGCTAGCCCGGCTAGAGCGCTGCAAAAATAGAATTTTTCATAATGGAAATTGTACTCAGACCTTAGTTCGAGTCGTTTCAGCGTCTTCTGGTTGTTACGTGAGTAAGACTCTGACTCAGTGCAGCAAAGTTTGACTTGCTAAGAATTGTTGGACTTGCTGATGTATATATATAATGCATTGTCAGTCAGAAGCACGTTGCTGCCTCGGAAGGCTGAGGTACGGCCTTAGGTACTTCGCTTAAAGCGGTGAAAGGTTTTGGTAGACTTCTGTATTTTGTGCTGTGTTCCCACCCTTCTCTCCAGCCAGGTACTGATAATCTAATTTTATTACCTTTACTAATGGATTCATCTCATTTTCTCATTTTAATGCTGAACAGCTGTGAGGAGTCCTGCTGAGAGCTGAGACTTTGCTCTGGAGGGTGGTAGTTTACTTTTCTGTTTGAGAGGTTGTTTTGAACTAAGTAGTGTAAACACTTGCTTTTAAGTTGTACTGCTTATTCCTTCGGATGTTGTAACACTTTTGTTTTGGCTGAGAAAGCTGGAGGCATTAATATCTGTAGTGTCTCATTTCTTTTAATCTTTAACCAGTGCTGTTTTCTTAAAACACTTACAGGTAGTAGGAGTGCTCGTGCACTTTGTAATGATCCATAAACTTCGGTTATATCAGGTTTGTTGGACTCATTTCCTGTTGGGCAGAGATGCAGAGGGTGGTAACTATGTATTGCTGCTGTTTTCAGAAGAAGAGTTGTGTGGTGGGTTGGTTGTTCTTTTTTTTTTTTTTCTTTTCCCCCAGCTACTTAAGGAAACCACGTGGATTCTAACTTCTGTTGATGTAGTCTTACACAAATACAATGTAGTCTTATATAAATACAGGATTTTCACTGAATGAAGTTATTTACTTTCCAGTGAGTAAACTGTATGTTACAAGCCATAAACTGCAGAAATACAACTTAAGCCTCCTGCGAACTTCAGTTTAGAGGTTGTGCGAAGGAATTCAGCCAAGGGAGCAGCTGAGCTCCTGGGATGAGCAGGAGCAGACCCCTTTCTGCGCTCTGGTCTGCAAGGGCTGTGTTGGCTGTGGGTTATTGCTGTGCTGTAGGACACGTAAGTGGATAGTTGATAGTACTATCAGTTGATAGTAGGTGTGTACTACCAGTACTATCGATTGATAGTGGGAGGGAGGGTGTGTGTAATCCCATACTGTGTTATTTAACATAAAGCAGTATCTACTAATTAGTTAATATGTTGTGATGACTGACTTCTGAATATCAATGATATCCGATTTAGCTTTAGATTTAACATCTGGTTTATAAAATTTTGATATGATCTTGATGTTTGGTAATATATGTTCTAAAGTTATTACAGCTCCTGAGATGAATTGGTATTACTGCAGCTGTAATTATAGGAAGCGGCACTGAGGAACTTCTCATTTTCTGTAGCATCGTTTTATGGAGATGTTTAATGGGAGTTCTTGTCAGTGCTGAGTTTCCTCCAAATTATTGCTAATCAGTCCGTTTCTCATCATTAGCATCCTTTTATCCTCTTTGGCGTGTGAATACATTCCTTATCGGAAACAGTTTTAAGTTACAGACTATACATTTGCTCTTTCCTAAAGCTGTAACTGATTCAAAAGCAGGAGTTGTTTTCGTCAAAGACTCTAAGCATTTTTCAAGCGGACTCTTTTGGGCTGTGTTTGTCAGTCGCTCGCGGTAGGCTGGCCTTCAGGCTGCGGCATTGCAGCGGTGACCTGCGACAGACAGGTGGCACTCTGCTCTCTGCAATTCTCCCAGAAACCCGGGGAATGTCACAGCTTCGGCTGTGCAGCTGAGGTACAGTTTGTTGTTAAATCTGCTGTTGTGAAAACAGCAAACCGCTTCCAAAGGGGAAAAAAAAAAAAAAAAAAAAAAAAAAAAAAAGCTGGGGCTTTTATTTTAGTTTGCTTCGTAAATGTGTCCGGTTATTTATTTAAGCAATTTGCCAGGTTGCATCTAAGTATAGTACGTTTGCTTAACGTTTGTCAGGAAGGTAGCAAATGTAAACCAAGTTAATGACCCCAAAACTGCAGTCTAATTAGTGACTTGTTCTTGATTTTGCTAGAATGTTTATTCCAAAGTATAAAGTGTGTACATCTCTTGTCATTTAGTGGATTTGTTCATGCTTCTGTTCTCAAATGTGTGTCTTCCCTGAGGTGCTTTGACACAATCCAATGGTCTGCTGTATAAATCAACTCTTTATCTCTATACTTATTTTTGTATAAATATATTAATAAAGTTAATATCTGTTTGGGGACCTTTTGGGAAGAAATCCATACTTTTGTCCCAGTGTAGATTAGCAAGTCGGGCAACTTCGCAAAGGAGCTGATGTTTGTCAGCGACAGGAGCTGAAAGCTGGGATTGGTATGAAGTCTGCACCGAGGCCTTTGCAGGTGAAATTCTTGAGTTTAAGTCAACTCTTAAAACTTATCTTTCCAAAGGTTATCTTTTCTTTTCAAACAGTTTTAATGGTTTGTTTCAGAAAAAGTTTAAATGCTGTGTAACGTGTCAGCTGCACTCTCATTTCCAAACCAATCTCTAATTAGCTGATCTGGGTTACGAAATTTCTTGTATAACAGCAAGATAATATAGGTTTTCGTTCCTTTTCCAGTTTTTAAAATCAGGATATATCCCTGAGCTCCAGTATACCTTAGTGTTGTTGGATCTTCATTTCTGACAAAACTGGTCAACCTTTTCATGGCTACCAGCCCTTGTAATGGAAATGAGTTTCATGTGGTGGATGTTGATTGAGTAGCTCTGAATTTTTGGCATATAATCAGCTGATTTTGAACTGCTTGCTCGATGAACAGCACTGAATGATGAACCACTTAGTCGTATTTGTTTGGTTTAGGAGAAGCCTGCAGAAATTATAACTTTTAGAATGCATTTCAGTATTCTAAAATTCATTCAGCAGCCTGTTGCTGTCCTCTCTGTAATGTCAGGGATGGATTCTTAGGCTTTACTAAAGACATGTAATGAATGAACGAGAGTGTATGTGATGGCTGCAAATTGGCTTATAACGTGAATTGGGTGGCCTGAAGAGATGAGCCTTACTGCAAACTGCGAAGTTTTCCCGCTGTTTCCCTGCACCTTCCCCGAATGTCAAAACTGAGCTGCCTTCTCTGCTGCTGCCTTCCTTCTCTGAATTGCTAGTCTAGTGGAAACCCAGAATGCTATTGAAATGTGCTTTCTGGTTAGACTTAGGTTTAACTGAGAATCAAGAATGCTTAATGTAAAGTTAACTATAACTTCATATTTCACTCTGTAGCTAAAGAAAGTATTTTGATAATTCTGGGCCCTGTTCTTCTGACTCACAGTAAGATGGTTGCGGACTCACTTGCTTCTATTGCTGGTGAAGCCCAAAGAGGCAAAGGTATGCGAATGAATATTGTGTTGTGGTTTTAAAAACGTTCAGGCAGTTGTTCTGCACTGTCTTTTCTCCAGCACAAAGTCACTTCAGAAATTCCTACCTCTTTTTCTGTGTGTGTGTGTCTTTTCATAATCCAGATCATTTGGGTGATCTGGTTTCGGTGGAAGCCCGCTAACACGTGCATTGCCTCAGTACCCCAGTTATGAAGTATACCCTAGCAGCGCTGCTGAAATGGCTTTGGTATGGGAGAAGACGTACAGGATGAAGCCCTTTCTGTTGACCTTGTCTGACAGAAGTGAAATTGCTGAGTACTCGAAAGAAACTAAACTCTTGGCCTTGCTAGTTGTAGGAGGATAGGTCATGTGTATTGCCTGGTGTCTCTCAAAGTCCAGGCTGTGAAAAAGGATTGTATTTTGTCCACAGTCAATGACTGCTGCTTTCTGTGATGGGCTTCCTGGCGGGTCCTTCAAAAAGTAGCAGTATGTCTGGGCTGGTGTGTTACTTAATCTGAGCTGTGTTGTTGCTGGCCTCAACACCAACTTGTTTGCTTTCTTATTCTGAATTTGCAATAGGGTTATACGGTTGTTTTATTAGATTTTGTTTGCTCACTTTTTCAACCTAAGCAATGGCATTGAAATGTTTTATAAGAATGTCCAGGAGACAGTAAGTCAACAAAATTGCTGCTAACATCTGATGTTCTATTACCCAGTACTGCAACACGGGACTCATAGCTTAGCCAAGAGATGGGATTTCAGCTTTGGAAGGGAAGAGAGAGGACTGTTTCCCGATAGTACTCTTCAAGGTAAATCAGCCTGGGGTAGGCCAAGAGTCTAGTGACTCTTATGAGCCTTAGGAACTAGCTGTGATGCTGAAGGAGCTAAAGACAATGTTGGTAGTATTGTTGTATCTTGCATCTGTTTCTGACACTGCAAAGCCACATTCTGACTCTCACTTGATAAAATAGTAAAAAAAAAACAAAACCAAACTTAACTCCTGTCCTCTAACAATAGCTTCTCCTTGTGACCTTAAAAACCCTGTATGCTGTGTTCCCTGAAGGCGGGCAGATATAGGTGGAGAATGCTGTGCCAGTCAGAGTATTGTTGTAGTTTATTGGCCTCCTTGGCAATTCTGGGTCTTGATGTCAGTCAGTTGTCTACTGGGTCCTTTTAGTTGCACCAATGTAACTCTTCATGTGGACCCATACTGTAAACAGTATTAGAGAACTGGTCCTCTTAAAAACAATTTTTGTCTTTGAAGTACTCATGGCCACTGATCCCAGTAAGGCCCCCATAGGCACTGGTCTCAGTGTAACTGCAGGTGTGCAATGAGTATTACCAGGTGAGGGAAGAGGGGAGGGGAGGATTGCGTGTGCGGATAAAAATTCTGATTAGTCCCTCAAATAACAATGAAATTTAGGACTGGCAGAAGACCGCTGGTGGATTTTGCCTCAGTGGTTCAAAGTGTGTTCATACAGCTTTTTGTTGTGTTAGATTTATAAGAGGCAACAGACTCTCTTGTGGAGGTTGCAGATGGACTGAGGCACAGACGTGCGCCTGTCTTCAGCAGCAGTCTAAGCTCATCTGCTGGGGACTGAGGTACCCAAGAGGCAACGCCTCATTGCATTGCCCTTGAGTGTGTCAGGGAGTGGGGAAATTCAGGGTAACAACTTGTTAAAAACTGGAGCTCAGTCTTCCAGAGCTTTTCTGTCAGACCTTACTCTATTGAAAAATGATAATGGATTCTGATACATTGGAATTGATAGTATAAAATGACATAACTATTCTACATTCATTTGCTAGAAGCATGAGTTCATGCGTACAAATCTAGAGATGCGCAAGAGGTGAAGAAGTTGATGTTTGTGGGGACAAAAGCTTCTCTTGATGAGTGTGGGTATGAGTCTTAAAACGCTGTTGCCCCAGGCCCTGGAGACTTGCACAAGTGATGTAATTCTGTCATAAAGCTTGGTCAGAGCCTACAGACTCACCTGAATTGTCCAAGAGAATTGCAAGTTTTTCCAATTTATTTTCTATTGTTTTCCTGAGTGCACAGTGTTAGACTCCTTACCTGAAGCATTAGGTAAGTCTTTAATATTGAAGACAAACCAGCGCAGTTTGGGCACCATCCTTTAACTGCTGGTAACAAAAAGAAAAAAAGTGTAACTAGCAAAAACAGCAAAAAGAGAGATCTAAGCTTTACATCTGAATCATTGTTCTTTTTGCTGTTGCTGTCTGTTGTTTTAAATTAAATTAATGGTGTGGGTGGAGGGACCTGTTTTCCTCCTTGAGTATCCTTTCTATAAGTGAGTTTGCAACTAGCTTTTATTAGAAAATTCCATTTTTGCTCACTTATCTATAACTGCCAGGGAGAATTGTTTTGCAAATTTATTTAATCTGAAGGCCACCAAGATCAGTATCGGGGTTTGAAGAAAAATAGTCTTGAACTAGAGGTAAACACTTAATTCTGATACTTAACTTGAGTCTTCGTACTTGTCTCTCAAACCTGTAATCATAAAGCGCTCTTAAAATAACATGAGCAAATGCATTATTTTACTTTGAGTACCCATAAGAATGCATTGCCTGCAGTGGGCTATCTGCCTCTTGGGAAAACATACGTTAGTCATGATGACTGTTGACAAAGCTTTTCCTTCAGCTTCAGTTGTAGAGATGCTGTGTTGTCACTGTTCTGTTTTGTTTTGTTTTTTTTTTCCAGAAGGTTAAAAAAAGAACTTCTAGTTTGTTGCAGAGGCACATCACTAATATTTTAATAAGAGGAAATATAAGAATTGCATAACTGCAAATATAGGGCGCTCCATTTGTTTGCGAGGAACAATTCATGTGCTGAACTTACCTTTTGGTCTACTGTGAATTTTTTGTAGAAATCAGGCCTGGTTCATAATTGGATATATTTGTTAATTTTGTAGATTTAGCATTCCCCATTAAAAAGTCCTTTAGAAGAGAAGGGTTGGGTTTTTTTTTCCTGCTACTCTCATCAATCTTGACCTTTTCTATAAGCCCCAACTTGCTAATAATGCCAACACTGAAAATTTTGAAAATGGCATTTGAAATGAGCAGAGAGCAGTTGACACCACACTTGTTCCCAGCTCTCTGCCCACGCTGGCACCTTCAGAGGCTTATATGTAGCCATAGATCAGGTCTAGGGAACTCAATTACAGATGAAACCTGAGGATCTAGACATTCCTAGTTTTAACCAGCAGATTTGGTTCACTTCTTACCAAGCCAGGTGCTTGTCCCCCCTTGCCACTTTCTGCATTGTGGGAAGCAATGCTTTATGGCACGTTTGAGTCCCTTGTTTCCTTCTTGCTTATTTGGCAACTAAAATTTTCTAAGCCTTATAACAAATTATTCATAAGTGTTGAATGTTCTTGCTTCCACATAAAAAGTTATTTTCCGCAAATCAATCTTCATGTGAAGAACAGTGTTTATGTGAGTGTTAGTATTAAGATCTGTAGCTAGTTGGTAACTGGAATGATCAATCTTGGGAAAAACTGTCTGGCTGTTCCTGAATATAATTCATGTTGTCTTTTAGGTACTTGCATGCCACCTTGCATCCCAAAACTTTAAGAGGGGGAAAAAAGCTCCCTGTGACTTTATGGTAGCATCTGGGTTGACTTCTATCATTGTATAACTGGACCTACAAGCATTAGGCTTATGTGAACTGGAGTGCTTATGGGACCCTGACTTTTGTGACTGAGTCATAAGGATTTGAGTCAACAAGACGTAGTATTATATTGTTCAGGTTTGCATGTCATACTGTGACGGAAAAGAGTTTGGAATTGCTCTTGTAGGCAGCTGAACAGGGAGGAAGCGATGAGCAAACCTACCTGATAATGTCTTCAGCCTTAGCGGCAACTGGTATATAAACAATTAGTATTTTCTTCTGAAATGTTGTTTCATTTAACTTCTTTTTGCAGCACTGGTACCCAAGATGTTCTCACTGTTCTAACAGTGTTTAGGGTGATAACTGTACTCCTTATCCCTTGGCCCCAGGAGATCATCAGAAAGGAAAGGTGTTGCATAAATTTTCCATTATCAGGTTTTCTGGTGGTAGACCTGGCCATTCAAAAATGAATGGAAGTATAGCATCGTTGCCCCAAAGCGTCTATGGATGAAATCTTTGTTCACAGAGAAGTCATAGAATCACAGGATGGTTTAGGTTGGAAGGGACCTTAAAGATCATCTAGTTCCAACCCCCTGGCTATGGGCAGGGACACCTCCCGCTAGAACAGGTTACTCAAAGCCCCATCCAACCTGGGCTTGAACATTTCCAGGGATGGGGCATCTACAAGTCCATACTTGTTTGGTACGATCACTCCCAGTGTGTTCCACTATAGCTCAGCATGTGAAAGGAAGGATGTGAGTCACTCCATGCAGAACCATTGAAACAGTGAGATTTCTGGTGTCTTATACACTGGGGCATGAAGTAAGCTGGAGACACCACATAACCGCCTTCCTCTAGTGTTCCTGCTGACTAGAAGCTGCCTGTATCCTGCAGGTGATGTGTTTGGTTTGCTCAGCATTCTCAAATGTCAAAGAAAGATCAAGTATAACGTGTCTGTATAGTAAAACTAGAATGTTGATTGATACTTCATTAATGTGTGACAAGTGTATTGGAATTAAATGTAGGCTATGATAGGCAAAACTCATCTGAGCAGTAACTTCTGTGTTGTTGGGTGGGGCTCAGTGACCAAAATTATTCTAGTTAGATGACTGGGTCATAGTAAAGCTCCCTCCTGACAGTAAACCCAATGTATAATTTAAAAGCTTTATATTAATTATAAAATGTATCTGTGACATTTGTAATTTCTTAAGTAACTGCAAAGAGCATTTATAAACATCTCCTGGTTAACTGTATGCATAGTCAAAATTAACCTTACCTTCCAGTTCCTATATGTATTGATAGGGGTGCATGGGGGTGTGTGTGTACACTTTTTTCTCTATATATATACAACCAGGTATGCATTCACACACACATTTTTACAGTTTGTTGCAGTTTGTCAAATAGTGGTACTGGCTACATCATCTGCTCCATTTGTTTAGCCAAAATACTGCTGTGGCATCCCAGACAAACAAAATAATAGTGGAAGGACAGAGAGGCCTTTCTGCTGGGAAGAACTTACCAGCTTCAGTCCAGTGGTTAGTATACAAGACTATGCCAAAAGACAAAGTAAATTGAAATAGGGATCAGGACCCTGTTCTGATAGTTGATAGTTTTATTTTGAGTTCTGAGGAGCTCATCTCTTTGAAGAGCAAAGAAATGTTGGCATCAAGTATTGATTATGTGTAATATCTAAAATTCATAAACTTCTTAACTTTATTCTGGCCAGCTGGACTGTGGGGAAGAACGGAGCTACCTTTGTTTAAGAGTGAAAAAAATGAATAAAAGAAATGTAATTTAAATTAATCATTCACGATAGCTATAGTGGGATCTCTTAAAGGCAGAGGTCATGATGTGATTTGACTAGATTCAGAAGATACAGTTGAATCAGTAGAATTTTGGTAAATTATGAAGTGATGTTAATTTAGATGAACCAGAAACATGGACAAGCTAATTGGACTACAGTAATAAGAATGGACACAGAAGTTTGAGGTTTTAATATACTTTTCTTTTCTGAAAGCTGATGAGCACTTTGTAAGTGCAAGTGTTTCTCTGTAGTTTGCCTCTGATTTGATGGTATATATTGCCATGCAGTCTTGCTGCGGGCTGTGATTAAGTCCGTGTGTTGTGTAAGATTTAAGTACAATTGTTACGTTTTAATTTCAAAATTTTTCTGGTTATTTCTCCTTCGGTTCCCTCAAACTGCAGCTGTAGTTCCGAAAGTGGGATCAATAGGTCCTAGTATGTTATTTGAGAAAATGTACAATGGTATGTTGCTTTTGTAGGGTACTCAATTAAAGGTTAGGTTGCTTAATGCTAGTGAAGGGGGGTGGAATATTGAGGGTTAACATTGGCATTCGTGGTCCAAACAAATTTGGAAATAAATATTCTACGGGGGTTTTTATCTACCTTTTAGTATATCAATGCTAATAAAACAAGCTCTTGTGCTCTGAGTTCCGTTTTGCTCTGTGTACATCTTAAGGCAAAAAAACCCAGAATAACCCTTGCTTTATTGTTTAGTAATTTGACTTAATTCTGCTATATCTGTCATGTGCAGGATGATGCCTGACGTATAGGGACAGGCCAGGGTACTGCTGCATTCTGCTAATAGGTTATATTTGTGTAAATATATTAATAAACAATCGATTCTCTAGATGCTCAAGCAATAAATAAAAAGGTGTGAATGGCAGTGTTAGTGTAGTTTGCTGATCCCTCTCCATCAAATCCATCAAGGATGAGAGCCTGTTGTGAATATTGTATCTAGGTGGAATTACTGTTTTCTGCTTTCACTCTCTAGTAAGTCAGCCAAGATGGTGATTCCAGAAGGTAAAATTGTTTCTCTGAGCAAGCCATGTGCAAACTCATCCTTCAGTTAGGCATCGGAAGGTATGCTGACTGTCATGGTACCTCTATTGCTTCTAAGACTAGATATAAGGAAGAACTTTTTACGCTGAGGATGGTGAAACACTGGAGCAGGTTGCCCAGAGAGATGGTAGATGCCCCATCCTTGGAAATATTCAAGGTCAGGTTGGATGGGGCTCTGAGCAACCTTATGTAGGTGAAGATGTCCCTGCTTATTGCAGGGGGGGTTGAACTAGATAAAGGTCCCTTCCAACCCAAACTGTTCTATGATTCCAAGACATGCAGGTTGCCTTTCCTGCATTCCCGTAGCCCAGGCTGAGTGTATTGCAGTTGCTGGGGTGCTTGCGCTGGCAGGAGCCTGCTGGCACCCGTGTGGCCGCCTGTTTTTTTTCCTGCTGCTTTGTGTCCTGAAGCTCAGAACTGAGAAAGGCAGCTGCTGTTGTGTGGGTGGGTGATTTTCTTTTAGTTTTTTTTAAATGCCTCATTCAAGGTGTAAAAATAATGAGGTAGGTAGTGGGCAAGAGGGAAGAAATAGCTGGTAGAAATAAGAGGTGGGAGAGGATGTTTTGGATGAGTGGCAATGGAAAGCTTCAGAGGAAACCGGAGCCCCTGTGTTGTATGAGAACAATGTGGTGGGAGCTGGTAGACTGTGTATGGACAATTGCAAAATTGTGAAAACCTTTCTTCCTTCTCTCCACCACTATAGGCTATGCAGCCGGCACCCCACTTGGGTGCACAGCGTTACCCCCTTTGATTCGCCTTGGCTGTTCACAGGATCTGACTCCTTTTGGACTAGATCAAGGAACAAGGTTCCAGCTAACCATATCCACTGCTGCTGCGCTACTTTCTTAAGTACTTACAGGTATACAATTAGCTAATGAAATGCTTAACAGAGTTTCTCACACGTATAACTGCATGAAACTCGATGGCTGCGTTGTCCGTAATTGGCAGGCAGAAGGAGTTGCTATGCAGTATGAATTACAGAAACTGAATCTCAAGTTAGAAAACTGGGTCAGGATAATTGGAGTAATGTCACCAGCTCTGAGGGTGGACACTGTTTTCGTTTGCGCATTGGAAGTCTGTGGATCTGCAGGGCTTTCAGCTGTTCTCTAGGTACGAACTTTCCATACAGTTTGTTCATTATTTGCTTTGTGTTTCTTCTGTGAATTATGATGGGCTTTGCAGTAGAACTCTGCTATGGATGATATGATACTATGGACATGTTATGGAGAAAACAAGTTAATTTTTCAAACTTCTAAAGTGCTCACTGAGTATGTGCTTTAATTTACGTGATGGCTTTGCTTATCTCTTTTGAGTTCCAGAAGTAAGCGTGAAATGGCAACAACCTTGTTTTAACTCTTGGAGAGAGTTCTTCGGTTCAGTGTGGTTCCTTCATAACCCAGATTCAGACTCTTTACTCTCCACCTCTTATTCTTTTTTTATTTTTTTTTTTAAAGGCAAAAAAAAAAAAGCAATGATTTTTACTGAAACAGTCAAAAAGCCAGTTCTCTCAGTTGTCTGAGAACTTATGATCAGCAGAAGACCTATGAAGCAGCATTATGGTTCCGTTTGGTGTGGGAGCACAGTTCAAATAAGTTGGAACAGCATGGTGGACTTCTGCCTGTGTTCTGTTAATTATGGTGAGCATGGAACACAAAATGTTTGCTTAAATTATCTGTAATACAAAGTGTACTTGGAGATGATAGTAAGAATTTCAATATAGCTTCTTTATTCCACTGTCAGCACATACAGACTTTTTCCCCGTGTCTTTAAATATCTTCTTGAAAATCTTTCAAAGATAGTTTTATTAACTTAACGTAGCGCAGATGTCGCTAGCTGTGAGGAATAAGTCACAATGACTTGTAGTGTTGTGTCCAAAATATCATTAAGAGGCTTAGAACAAAGGGAGCAATTAATGAACAGTCTTCACTGTGAACAAATGTCAGAGACTCCTCCAGGGCTAAGCTGCTTCTGTGCCATATTCATTAATTGCTCTTTTGAACAAAGTTGGTGTTGATGACTGGGTTTAATTAAGCATACCTGAGAAAATCCCCAAAACCAGATCAGAAGTATTAGAATGAAAAATTTGCATTTAATTTAATAAATAAAGACTTTTTTCTTCTCGGGGGGGTTTTATGCTTCATGTAACTGTTTCTGGCTGACATTTCCCCCTAACTATTGGGATTGTCTTCACTGGAGATTTTGGCAGAAGATACGTCTTATTGTTTGCTTCAGGATGCATGCCAAATACCGTGCTCACATTTAAATCTCTATGATTAAAAATGTATTAAAATCCATCATAATGGAAGACAGCTCTCAGAACAGTCTCAGTCTACCTGTTGAAATGTGGCAGGTAAAGGAAGAAGAGCACGTGAGCAGAAAGGTAGAAATCTTAAACCATAATTGCTAAAGCTCATTCCAAACTTGCTGACCCTCTACCTGAGTTAAAAATATCTCCTTGGGAAAACTAGACAGCAGCTCTGTAGCGTAAACTCTTCTGTAAAACTCCATTGCCTGTTGTACTCGGTAACTTACAGGTCTAAATTGAAAGTTGATGGTGGTTCTCCCCAGCATCTGTGTTGTTATGTGGAATATTGTAATGCATTTATCACCATCTTTGTTTCTTCAATTTTTTATTCTGTTTTGCCCCTCAATAAGACAGAGGCAGGTATGGTAAGTATAGTATAGATGCCCAGAAGAGTCTTCCTCAAAGGTGAAGGCTTTTTCTGTGTGTTTTTTCTTTTCATTGAACTGAAAGTTGCGGTGATATATGTAAAATACTGTTATTTTGGGTTCTGATGAGAAAGACTTTGGGGGAGGAGGGAAGGCTAATACACACCACAGCTGACCTCTTCTAATTATACCATTTCCAGGTATTTATTTTGGTTTTATTCGTAAATTCTATTGTGTGAAGTCAATCAGAGTATGAAAAAGAGTTTTGTGAAAGAACTCTGTAGTAGTTTGCGGTTTTGAGCCAAGGGGTAACTGGAAGCTCTAACAGCCTTACAGTACCACTTGAGAAGTGGAGATGTGCCATTGGACAGACATGTCAGAACATAGTAAAAATAGCATATCCTATAGTGGGCATTCATCCAGAAATCTAAAATTAGCATTGTATCCTGGATATAATACTGTAGGTGGTCAGAAGCACTAAATAGTATTCAGCACCCTCTGTTATTCAAGCAGGTCTTAACGTATTTATTTTAAACATTTTATGGTTTTATGCAAGGCTGACTTACTGTTATTACTGTTGTTCTTGATATGGCATCAAAACGTCCAATGCGTTTCATAGGTGTTAAAACAAAGTCTTGGCCAGAGACATTTAACATGGCCCTGCGTGAATGGAAGTCGGTGGCACGATTCCAGCTGGCTTCAGCTGAGAGTATAAGTACACTCTGACTTATTTCTTATAATATAGATATATAAACACACCGTTGGTTGGTGGGATTGAGAATGATTTATTTCACACTATGTTATTTTACTTGTAGCATTCCAATGGAGTTTGGTGAAATAAGCTTGAGGGAAAGTGCTATCCCCTGTATTAGGGGAATGTAAAGCTTGAGGAAAAACAGAACTCGGGTATTATGGTTTGATTAATTGCTTGAATATTTATGCAAGTTACTATAGGTTCTGATTAGCTGAGTGGGCAATCTCTGTACTAACTTTCTTTCCATTCTCCTGCCCTCTTCTGCCCCTTTCTGGAAAAACAGAATGGGCTGGAAGAAAAAAAAAGGGCTTTTTAAGGACTATGGGCAGGAGGTTTCTTTAAAACCTTTTGGAATGACCTGTAGAAATAAGATAGGATCTTCTTATAGCTTATTTATTGAGTATAGGTGTTAGTTCTTGTGTTTGTTTTCAGAGAGTGGTAGCAAGAGCATCTGTTTCTCTCTCTCAACATATACCTGTGTGTGGAGGGGAATGCGAGAGAGACAACAGAACTGTGTGTATATGTAAATATTCTCTTAGACAGGACAAACATCTAGGAAAAAAAAGAATGTTTCCTTTATTTGTTATATTTTAACTATATATGACCATCTTATTTTTTAATTCGAACAGTGTATATTAATAATTTTTTTGGAGATTATCACTAAAAAGACTGGCTTCTGGCTTTTAAAATCATGATTTTTGAGCAAGGTGAGGGACTATTGTTCCATGTTTTCAGATTTACTGCCGATCTTTATTGCTTTGCATAAATTTTTTAAAGCATGGATTCTTACCATTCTTTGTCATATTGAATAGTTGTAAGCATTTTGGTTGGACTAGATGATCTCCAGAAGTCCCTTCCAACCTTGACCATTCTGTGATTTTAATGACTTCTTGAGGGATAAAAAAAATAATTCTTCATCCTTAATTTAAATGTCTAATATTTTCATTTAGTATCACTTCTAAGGGTTTAGGTAATGCTAGGTTGAAGAGGTCGAATTTTTAGATGTAACATTCACTGTTGCAATAAAGAGAAAGCTGTTTGCACGTACAGAAGTGGTGATACAACACGTACAGCGGGTAAGGCAGAAGCGTCATTTGTCCAAAGATTCATTGCAGAGGCTTTATCTGTTTATTTGCCATAGCAGGTTAGTGGCAGGCTTCAAAATTGTGATGGGATCTGAGTGGCACTTTTGCTTCGAAAGCTGAGGGGGAACAAATCTGCATATTAAACGTTTAATAAAGACATTTTAAACTTTTCTCTCTCCTGGCATTATGAGATGTTTTTTCAGAAGGTGGGTCTTCAGGACAGTGTTTTCTTTTCTCCTTTTTCTGCCCTCACAGAGCAGTCCTTAGGGAAGGGGAAGGGATTTGGAAGTGGAATGCCCCAGCACCTTTACAGTAGCCTACCCTTTCCACCACGTGCCAAAGGGATGAGCTAGCAAGAACAGCTTCCCAGGTTCCTCTTCATCTATGAAATACTGAGTTTCAAATGCTTTGTGTCTTTATGGAAATGGAAGTACTACAGCTCAGTAAACATAAACCCAGCATGTTTGGATTTTTATTTTAGTTGTAAGTCATTGCTATTCTGGGAACACTAAATAAATAAGTGGTTTCAGGAAGAAAAGTAGGCTTTTGCCCACAAAAATAAACCTGACCTTAACATGCCTGTAGTATGGTATGGTGCCACAAGGATCTTGATTTCTTATTTGTGTCTTGGAGGAGCAGACGTTAGAGCTGTAATGCCGCTCAGTTCCGTGGCAGTACAAGATCATCAGTCGCAAAGAGACTTAGCACGTTAGCTTGAAGCAGAAATGAGTTCTGCAGATCTGGTTTAGTTTCCAAGTGAAATTTATGTGTTTCTCATTCTTCACCTGCAGAGATGCAGTAAATGCAGGCACCAAAAAGAACCTTCTAAGAAAGTATACAGTACAAGATGAGTTTTGAGAAAGCTGTGAAATACTGTGTCATGGGATCTAGTGGCGTTACAGTTAGTTTAGCATGATACCTATAATAAAGGCATACAAATAAAGAAATTACATAGATTAAAAAAGTAGAGGCTTCTAATGCCTTTCTCTTTAGGGGGAGAAATTAATTTGTACATGTTGTTTGCAAAACCTTTTGTAAAGGAGTTCAGAGTGCTTCAATGGAAGGTACTATATAGGTAATTATATATAGGTCAATTATATCCAAGTTTAGGTTGTTTGTTTTTTTTTTTTAAGTAAGCGCTTAGGAGCTACTAATACTCTGACAAAGAAAAAAACCCTGATGGTGTTCTAGGATTTATCTGGACAGCAACATAAATAGTTGAAAAACAGATTTAAAATAGAAAAATTCAGAAGAGCTTTGGTTTCTCTAGTCTTTCTTTTTCAAAAAGTTCTGGTTGTTTTCTAAGACGTTTAAAAAAAGAAGAAAAAAAAAAAACAAAACAAAACACAAATTACAAAACCCTTCAAAACAACAGCACTCCCTGATCCATCCCCGAAAACGACCAATTTAATGCCTATTTCAAATACAACGATTGTGCTGGCTTAGCTGGAGGGCTGGTGAGAACTCCTGAAGGCAGAGCTCATTTCTGGACTCTCTCCTTCCCCTTACCCCTCGGCTCCTGTGCTTCTCCGTAAAAGCACCCCGCAGCAGTGAAGCGTTCTTGATTCATCCCTGTGAACAAGCCCCATCTGTGGCTGGGATGGTTCATCTCTTTTTAGAAAAAGGGTTTAAACATCACAGAAATAAATTCTTCCCATATTGTTGGTAGTTTTAACACTAATTTTAGACAAAGTTGCTTTATACATGGGGAAAAATCCTTCATCTTACTTGTTTAGGTGGCAATTGGATCCCCACATGAAAGGTAGAAAACATGACTAGTTCTTTATGACGTGACATTTTAGGACAGATTGACAAACAGCTTGAATGACATTTGAAAACACAAGATGATGCAAGAACTCTCTGCCTTAGCTAAATGTAAACACTGTTGGGAGAAAAGCAAGCTTTTATTTAAAAAAGAAAAAAAGATGGGGGAGAAAAGAGCAAGCTATGCTTTAAGCTGTTTCCTTGTATGATTAACACCTGGACTGTGTTCAGAAAATGGCACGTCTTTCTGCTTTTGTAATTTCAGGGTGGTTATTGACTGAGCAGTGGGGTGCTTTTTTTCTTTATCTGATGCCTTACTGAGTTCTTTGCAGTCTCCTGACTCTGTTAGGAAGCTAAAATTGGAATTTTAGCTATCAGACATAGCAATCATTAACAACATTTATTGACTTCTAAACACTCTTCTGTTATCTTGATGCTGTCAGATCACCCTTATCCACTTTCCGCAAAACATAATTGAAAACAATGAAATTTCTCAACTTTTGTGGACAGGTAGCAGACTGGAGAAGATTTTTATCTGAGGAAACATCATTCAAGATGAAGCCCTAAAGAAGCTGCATCTGCTAGCAGTAAGAGCAGCTTTAACAAAGAAATCTCCACTAGGAAGACTGTGTGCCTCTTCTAGTTTGTCCTTCACATTCAACCAAGAGACGTTTTGCAGAGGTCAAATGAGAAAGTTGTAATGGAAGTGACACAGAAATTCATTAATGCTGACTTCATATTTTTAGATTTCAGTATCTATAGCTTCATTGCATAGAGAAGTTCAGGTTTTATGGTAACAATTAATGCTCTGGGTTTGATTCTTGAAATTTGATTTATGCATGAAACTCTTTCAAAAGGGTAGGTACTCAATGGCAAACTGCTTCAGGGCGAGGAAGTAACAGGAATTAAATGCAGCTTTAAAGTAGTGGTCCTATTGACAAAAGAGCATTTCCCATAAGGAGTAATAATATTCTGTCATACTAAGAAATAAAGAAAGGGTAAAGAGTAGATAATTAAAATTAAAAAGCAAAGAATTCTTTTAATAGACCAGAAAGTGGGACACAAAACTTAAAAGCTAAAAAGGAAGCATACTGTAAAGATGTAAACTTTTTGTAATACATGAGTGAGTCAATATCATTTTCTTATATTTCAATTTGTATTTGGAACCAGAGCAACGCACAGGTACATCTTGCAAGTTTCTAAGGAAATATAATCATACATTTCCAGCAAGTTTCTTTGCATATTAAATACAGTGAGGGAGTTCATAAATTGATAGATTAGAGAGAAATGAGTTAAAAAGAGATTTAGATGGCTACATTTATGTTATATTAACGTTTACAGTCTGGGGGTGGTAAGGTCTCCCATGTTTCGGAGTACATGGTGTGAAAGTTGGGATTGGTGACAAAAATCTGCTTTCTGACACTGTATAACAGGGTCAGTTGGAGCAAACCTTTGGCCTTTTTGATATGGATTAAATGTTTTCTGAGGATGAGGTGGCTGGAGCCTTCTTTTTTTCCCCCTTTAAGTTTGGTATTGAGAAACAGAATAAAATGGTACCCCTGTTTGCTAAGCTTTGTTCCTTTTGGTTGCCTTTATATGCTTTTGGTTTTGTAGATCATCCCTCCTGGGTAAATTTACCAGACGATAACATCTTCTACTTAGATGTCCTGTGCCAGCAGACACTGGGAGATTAAAACGCTCATCAGGTCTCTGTATGTGGATTATATTGTTCTGTGTTGATCTGAAAACTGTATTTATTCGTATACTTTCTGGATGCTGATCGTGTCATGCTGCCAAAGGAAAATAATCTTCCCTGCCATCTATTTTGTTTTGTTGAATTTAGGCAGGTTTTATGAAGTTTCTACCAGGTTACAGTGCTGTGGTTATGCATAGAACAGTTGCTAAAAATTTGTGTGAGAAGGATAAAAGGAAGGTCGAGCTGAGTGGTCAGGAAGTAGCAGCGTGTTAGGAGATGGGCTTGGAGGGAGTTCAGAGCAAAGAGGCTGATCAGGATGTGTGGGAAACAGATACGTTCTTCTTGGCCGTAAGATGTGGAAGGCTGGTATTAATTTGTCGGGAGGAATGTGATGAAAAATGAGACTCGGATAACTGTCTGAAGGTTTGAAAGCAATCTTTGATCTATTGTGAAATACGTGGCCAGTGACATTTTCTAAAACCAAGGATGGCATGCAGTCAGCTCTGCTTCATGTGAGGACTCCTACTTTTTTTTTTTTTTTTCTCTTTTACTTCAGTACTCTGTGATGACAGCAACGGGTGATGATAATGCTGTGGGATACAGTGGGAAGGTGATGCAGGTGTCCTGCACCTGAGGCTGCGGTGTGGCACTGCCCAGGCACAGGGCACCCTCTGGCAGCCGGGGCTGCAGCCAGTCTCCAGGCTGCCCGGCTCGCAGGGCTGGGGAGCCCACCTGGGACGTGGCACCAAGCCGGCAGTATCAGCTCAGTAAATAGCTCTGAGGAACGGTCCTTGCATCACTTTAACAGGAATTAAAGCAGCCATCAGGTCATGCCCAGAGTGATACTCCCTCCGGTTCTCCTTGGGCAGTGGTTTGCCATCAGCTTTGCCAAAGCGCATCTCTGCTTACCACCGCCCTGGCATCTCTCCGTGACTCCTGTGGTACTTGTCTCTGTCGCTGAACATGTGCGGAGCACAAAGGTAGTCAAATACTCACTCATGGGTATTGTGCATTCAAGTTTTCTTCTGAAAGTACACTGAACTCAAACCTTTACGGGGCACCAGACATTTAAATAAAGAAACAAAATGCCTCAGCCCTGATAATTCAACTCTCTGCATTCACACCGCTCATTTTAGTTACATTTGCACTAATCATTTTGGTTGTACAAGAGAGGGAAGGAAAACTTGCCCCGACATGAAGTGCCAAGTGCAGCCTGACGGCAGACTGCAGAAGGTGTTCTCGAGGGATGCTGGACTTGCAGTTTGCAGAAATCCTTGTTGGGAGGGGTAGAGCACTGCTTGATTTTGAAGAGTAAATTTGCAAATGCTCGCTGAGACTTTTGCCTGTTGAGCGTAGTTGCTGCTGGCCTCTTTGAAACATACAGAAGCATGTCTGCTGTACCGTGGTGATTAGAAAATATTAATTTTGTTACACACGAAAGTCCCTAATGAAAGTCCCTAATGAAAGGTTGACTGTTTTCTGCCACTGTTAATTTCTTAACTTTTTGCAAATGTAATTGCTGCTATGATTACAGAGTGCCAAATTGAATTTGGGGACAGACACAATATCCTTTTGCTACTAGTCTAGTCAAATAATTTTTAATGAGACAAAGAGCTAGTTGATCACCCAAATTGGTTTGTTTACTTCAGTAGCTTAACTGCATTAAAATCAAAGAGCTTGCATGGGCAGGGGGTAATCTGTGTCATTACGGGACGCCATTAATCACCCCCTTGACTGAGGGCAACAGTTTTGAAAAGTGACTTATAGATGATTGAATAATTTTACTCTCTACACCATTAATGGTTCCCAGCAGGCTGCTAGTGTGCAATCACAAACATCTGTGTGTTTAAAAATTTCCACTTTCCCAAACAGAGACATATTTTACGAAGAAAAAAAAAATGAAATAAAAAGGAGAATTCATTTTTGCATGAGGAGCTTTTTGGAAAAAGGACTAACTGGACATGTTTCTGCTTTAACTCTTTTATGTGATAATATCATCTGAGTTTATCTTTAGCTCTTTACGTTCTTGATGGCATTAGAAGATATTTTGGTTTTTACATATGTTTTGGTTGTTTTGGCTCCATGGGATCTTTTTGACATTTGGTATCCAGTAGTGAAAGAAAATGTATTCTACTTGCCAAATAACTCATGGATGTTTGTGTTTTAACAGTGCATTTAAAGTAAATGTAGCCACTTGCCCATAGACACTGTCGAAAGTGCATTACTTATTCAAAGCTGACTGTTCCAGCTTTTGGAAACCAGCTTAACAGAACGGAGAACAAAAATTGTTTCTCCAGGCTATCCTCCTACTTCTAAATTGGTCTTTTAAACAAGTATTTAAATAGAGAGGGAAAGTGGGCGCTGACTACGTTTCCTCTCTGTATTGTCAGTGTTTCCCAGTTCCGCTTTGTTTACTGGCCCAGGTGGGTGCTGTGTATTTGTTGTCACCATCACAGAATCACTGAGTCGAGGTTCGTTGGGACTGGTGGAGACTGCCTGGTCAACCACCCTTGCTCGAACCACATTTGTTTGCTTTTAGCCTCTTCTAGTACTTGAGGACTTTCTGTACTTGGCCTAAATATCCTGTAGGGAATTAACCCAAGCCTAGCATCTTGAAAGTGTGGGATTGATAGTACTGTCTCACAATTCACTTTTCACTGTTCTTGCAGTGAAGACCTCAGCTAAGAGGACCTGGTAGGTATAAAGAAAAAAAAAAAAAAAAAGAGAACTGCTACCCCCAAACCCAAAGGAGGAAAGAATGCCTCCTTCATCGGTCAAAGATAATTGGTTCTGTACTGAACATGCATTTTATGTTATCTATGGTCAAGGATGTGACAGGTTTAATCAGTTTCATGACAGAGTCAAAATTTACTGTGTAATGGAAAGGTGAAAGGTTTGCATCCATTAATCAGATTGGTACTGGGGTAAGATAAAGATATCCTTGAGTTAAAAGTCTAACAATTAATAATGAAAAGGAGAGTGAGATGAATTGTGTGTGTTCTTCAACAGCTATGCAGGATGGGACTCCTGTGTGTCTATTCCTCCAGAATATGTTAAAAAAGTTGATGTATCGTAGGAGAATAGGATGTCTAAAGTTTCTGTTAAATACCTCTTTGATGAAGCTAACACTGATCTTGAAAGACGGGGCTTCTTTTCGTATTTCAACATTGTTACTAGACATGGGAAATATTAGATGGATTCAGAGCTCCCACTTTACTGTCAGGTAGTGAGAGGGATTTTTCGTGCTGTGTCAAATAACTTGGCCAGCTGCTGAGGTGAGATACCCTTTGACTTTAATTTGCCGCATAAGAGGTCTCAAGTCCCTGAAAATCCTCTTAATCAGTTCTTTGTGAGCTTCTAATCTGTTTAACTTCTGTGGCCTGTGGTTTTAAACATAAGGAAATTTACTTGTCCCTGATGTCTTGGACTGAGCACCCACAGGGAGGTGTCCAGTTCTGAGCAGAATACACAAGTTTTGAACTCCCGGAATGTATTCTGTCTTCTCATCTGAACTGGTCATTCTTATTGTTGGTAAGGAAATAGTGGGGGAAAAAAAAGGTGGCTGGAAGAGGGATCATGATGTACCATTTTTTTTGCCCACTGACCTCCTATGTTTCATCTCTACATGTATTGTATTACCCGTTTCCTTTTCTTTAGATACAGAAAATTACTTTGTGATTAAAAGCAAATCCACACTAACAGAGGTGTCCCATGTACAAATACTTCCCTGCAGAATTCCTGTAGCCAGAGGGTTTTGAGCAGCTACAGTAGCAGTAAGGTGCCAAGGGTTGCTTGCAAAACCCCTGTGCCAGAAGTGGATTTCATGTTTGGCCATACTGATGGTCCTGATCCTGTTAAATGCCTTCCACTACCCAAACTATTTGTATATGTATATATTTGTGATAAGCAAGACAGGGTCTTTATGTGTCAAGACCAGGAAAATGAGTTTTCATCCCATCTAGGGAGAATCGATATCAGGAGGATCATTAGCTACTGGCACTTGTCCTGGAACATAAACTGCAGATGCTATTAAAAGAATATGGCGGTAGATTAAACCTCTCTTTAGCATGAGCATCTAGTAGATCATCATAAGGACACACCATAAATCATATTTAAGTTTTAGAATGCTTTTCCTTATAAAACAAAGGAAGTGAAGAAATCTTATTTGGCCTGTGTGATATTTTTCTTTTATACTTTTTTTTTTTCCTGCTCTAGTGCTTGTAGGTAGCATTGTATTATTCAGATACTAATGGTTGTGAATTTGTCTCCAAGATTCATAGTTTCATTTCTTCTTTTTTTGTCTTCGTTATTGGTGAGTGAAACTCAGTGACTTATCCGTTCTTTCTCTTCTCTGCTGTAACTGTCAACACTGGTGCCCAGTTCTGCTGATGGGTTTAGCGTTACAAAGCTGGGCTCCAATCACCAGTGTTTTCGGTAGGCAATCAGCAAATGGTGATGCTGACTAATCATAACAAACTGAGGCAAGGTCCAAGCAGACACTGGTAGACAGGCAGCTTTGGATACTGTATTCATTCTTCACTTGCGTGCACACAGTTGCTGTTTTATGTCAGCTCTGAGCTTTTCTAGTGAAGTTTTTCATGGCAGCTTCCGAGCAGCCACTCTCTCGGGGGCTGCTGGGTGCGTAGGTCTCCCTGCGCCAGCCCCAACGCGTCCTGCACGGCGTGCTGGGGCTGTACCTCCTGCTGCAGCTCCTGAGGAGTGAGACCTTGTGGCTTGGCTGCGGGAAACCATCGGGATCGTTGCAGAAATGGGAAACTGCAGTAAGTGAAGCACACTGTCCTCAGATCTGCAGATTCGGTCTTGAAGATGCTCAGTATTGGAGCTTTTATGTCTTGAGAGACCATGATAACTGAAGCTAAACAAAGTCAAGCAGCATTTACAAGAGGTAATAAAAATAAACAAGCATGTACATTTCTCGTCCTAGATATCTTCATTACTCTGGTTTTGGACTGAGGCTGTAATCTAATCCTCTGAAGCATCAGCTTCCTTTGTTTATACTTGGCTTCTCTTCTGAATTATGGAGTCCCACCCTCTCATGCTTGCAGCAAAGTGGGTTTTTTGTTGGTTGTTTTTTTTTTCTTCTAAGTTGGTAATCAAAAAGCATGATCTTGCCTGAGTTTCTTCTGCATCTACTTTTGTTGACACCAAGTGTTAATAACAACATTTTTTTTTCTTGTTTTTGTAGGGAATTTTCTAGATGAAACCTGGCTTCCCGAAGAGCCCTGGGGAGAAAATAGGTTGTGTGAGCATTTAATGTATCCATTGTGACCTGGATATTAAAAAAAAAATAATAAAAATCTCCCCAAACTCATACTCATTCTCATTTAGAAATTGCTAAACAATCTTACCTTCCTATATTTTGTGGCATCATTGCTGTAGTGTTGCCAATCCTTTGTCTTCACTTATTTTCTGGCTTAGATGTGGTAGCAAAAGCTGTTTGCAAGCTTGCACCATGGCCCGTGGCATGGAAGTGGGCTGAATTCAACAGCTTTTACTGTCACTGCGGAGTTCTACATTATAGTGATATTTTTTTTAAACAGTAGCTTTGTGTTAGTACATGAGCCAGGTTCTGATAAAGCAAAGAGCTAGGTAGGAACGTTTTGTTCTGGAAATAGTCCCCTTGAAGGACCAATTGGTGATTATGATGCTAATCTGTGGCTTTTAAGAATAATGAGTTAGGAAGAGTTGCCTTGTAATAAAACACAATCAGCTGTGTGAGGCAGAGACAGTAAGGTCAATTTTGGATCTATTTGGAAATCACAAAAACCTTTCTTTTTGGAAAAAAGGAACTAAAGGAAAACTAAAGGAAAAAGTAGTTTCTAATCAAAACTACAATGGGATAAATTATTTAATAAATTGGGCAGACTTATTTTGCTGTAGGTCAGTTATATACAACGTAGCATCACAAGTAAAAGTGAAACTTTCCTAGGTGTACTAGTATAAAATAGCAATAGGATTGTCTCCAATGTTCACTTCACCCTTACTGACACAAAAGTCTTGGCTGGAAACCGTTCTGTAATAACAATATTCAGTTTTTGGTGGAGTTTTTTTGGTGGTAGAGTTGGCACAAAAAATCACAAAGAATATTCATCAGGAAACAGTGAAATTGTTCTGGAACCTAAATATTCTGATATAATAAATTTAACATTTAATTTTCAGTGTCCTGTTAAGTGTGGGGACGTCCTTCTCACAGCATGTGTGGGTGTCTGGGGTAGTGTGGCCCGCCTGCAGCGTGAGCCAGCGGTGCGGTGATCTGCGTTTGTGATTCAAGGGCTTGTGCAGATGAGCTCAGTGTTGCAACCACCATCGCTCAGCTGTTGTGTAGCAAGGGGGCTGATGATAGGACCCCTTTCCCCTTTGTGTCCTGGCTTTTGGGCTTATCTGTGGAGATGTCAGTGTGAGTTTCTTGGCACAAAAGAAGTGACTATTTCTGGCAATGCTTTAAGCATTTTTTGTTTTCAGTCATGTAAATTGTGTGTGAGCTACAGAACAAGCTTGGCTGAGGTGTAAAAATGCAAAACTTAGAATGAGGTTAATATTTTCTGCTTTGGTAAAGAACAGATGGTGGAAATGACACACCTAGCTATTCTGTGCAGTTCAGAATTGCGCTGTTATCATCTGGTTTGCATTAGAAACTGTGAATGATACTGGTAAAAGAAGTTAATAGGAGAAACTAGCAACAAAGCTAACTGCTTTCCCATATTTTAAGGTAGAGATGAAAAGTCCGCTGACCTTTTTCATACTTGCAAGCGTAATTACAGCTTGAATAGTATCCTTATAGAAAACAGATTTTCAGCCTTGGGATACTTGGGATTGCAGAAGATAGGCTTTCAAAATAAAAACAACATGCTCAAGCATTTTTTCAGTTTTTCTAAGAATATACAATAATTGTTTCTTAGTTTCAAGGCTTTGGAATAAATCAGATAAAGCATTGAGTTGAAAAACTATCTTCTGCCCTGGTCCATGTTTTTTTGTCGGCTCTTCATACTCAGCTGTATGCAGGGGAAGATGTTGAGAGAAGCCTTTCTTTTTCTCAAGAGCTTTGAAAGGTGCTGTTCTTTGTTTCTGAGCGGGCGAGAAAAAGAGTATTGCTCAGCTTCAAGCCTTGGCTGCCATCTCCTTTAGCATGTATGGAAATATTCCCCAGATTCAGGGAACAGACGTGAAACCTGTGAGATGAAGGCTGCTTTTTAATAAAAGTAGTCTTGCTATTGATTTGTGCACTTATTAACTTATATTTTGATTATGAGTTCTTTGTTTGCAAAGTACAGAACATAATTTGTTGCTAAACAAATTATAAGCTATGTAGACTCTTTTTTTTTTACAACAAGGCATGTATGATGCTCTTATTTATTTATTTTGATATCAAATACCATCTGCAGTCTTTATTATAATACTGCAGTTTTAGCAGTTAGCACTACATTGCTAGAGCTGTACCACATATGTTAATAATTTCTTTAGTATTTGGCATTGATCTCTTGTTCCATGCTGTTAGTTCTGAAATTTGGGTCTCTCTTGCTTGCCTCTAAATTACTGATCCCTCAGCCATGAAATATGTTTCAGGTTGTTTTGATACTATGTAGATGTAAGCTTAGAATACTTTAAACCCCATAGTGCTGTGTGTGTTTATTTATTTATTCTTTAAATACAACTCAACTTACCTGAGATAGTGCAACTCATTCAAACACAGAAGGCATTTACAATGTCTCCTGCACTGTTTTTCTGGGAGTTACCTCTCCTTGAATAATTACTGTGGTTTCTTTGCAGTCCTTATGCAAGTAACTTCTGGATGGATTGGTTTATTCTGCGGAATCCTTTGTTCACTGGATTTATCTGAGAGAGTGTATTTAGCTCTGTGAACAAGAGGATGTCTCATGGATTATCCAGCAATGGCTTCATCCTCAGCAAGAAAGAAGTGATCCTGAATACGAAGAGAGAGTGGCCGTCATCGCTATTCTACTTTGACGTGACTATAAAGTCAGTTAGAGTTTATTGTATTAGTGTCTCTTACAAATTCATCTGAACTGGTCAGAAAAGTAGAGAAAGATGACTCTGTAGGAAATATCTGAATTGTTCAGTCACACTACTACAACTTTGAAGATGATGGCAATTTAAGGGCGCTCCCAGGACTACCCTGTTTCCGTGTTGTTTGGCCCAGCTGAATTGAATGCATTCTGGTATTTAAAAAAAACAAATACAAACCCCCCAACTTTGTATGATCAGGAGCACAGAGGTACTTCTTCCTTGGTGTCCTGTAATGCATCTCGTTATCATGTTGTGAATGTGCCCACACAACACTTTAAGGCAGAAATAAGCTTATTCTGTTTGTGGTTCAAGCTGGCTGGCTGGGAGCCAGCTCCCATCTGAAAGCAATGCAACTTTTCAGTTCAGTGCAGTGCCAGACTTAAGTTAACACAGCTCTGCTGTGTCTACAAGTGTTATTTTTTTCCCGTGGGTTTGTTGGACAGCTTGGAGATCGTGAGGTATAAGCCATTCTGCAAAAGATGACATAGCTGTGCTCTTTGTCACATATGTCTTTTGTTTCTTTGGCAAGCAATGAATTGAGATTCTTGGTTAGAAACTTAAAGGCTGTTCACTTTTTTCTCCTCTACCTACGTTCCCAAACCCATTTGCTGTTTGGAACTTTTAACAACATTTAATGCTTTTTTTTTTGTGTTCACTTCCTGGTTTTGTTATTGCAGCACTTCAAAAATGGGGGATGGAAGAAAAACAAAGTCAGGAATTTACAAGTTAGAAAATTTGTAGCTAACTTTAAAACTGGAAAATCTAATCCAGAGGTTTTATATCTGTTTCACGACGGTTTAATTCCCATCCCACTTGCAAGCTAGGCACCCAGAAAACACCAGAGGCACTTGTGGGAAGTTAGCATAAGTGACTTGTTAATCATAGCTGAGTAAAGGGATAGTGCTGCCCCTAAACTTTTGGCTGGAAACCTCAACTCCATCGTTCTCTCCTTTATAACCCTCAGCGTTATCAAAGTGAGAACCTATCTGTAGATGACCTCTCCCTCCCCCAGCCTCTCCAGCTGTAGAGAAGTGTGGAACAGAAGCAGGGCCGAAGGTGGGAGACATTGGAAAAGCACAGAGCAGCAGCAAGAGGCTGGTGAGTGAAACTGAAGCAGCTTCCAGCATTGGCTGATGAGCCCGAGCGCATAGCACAACCCGGTCCAAGCAAGCATCAGGTGACAGACCAGTAGTGGCTGAGTAACAAGGAGTTTGTAGCAGGAATTTGAAGTACTTGTGGTCAGCTTGAGCTCCGCAAGGGTCACCGTTCAAACACGTTTTCCTGCCCTGCAAGAAAGTTTTGCGTCTGTTGACTGGCTGCTGTGTTTCCATGTTTATCGCAAAGGGCCACTTGTTGCAGGAACTTAACTGGTGGTAGGCCACCAAATTCCTTTGACCCTTCAAATGGGATAGCAAAAGAAGCTAAAGTGACATTTTTTGTACTTTTTTTCACCCCTTTCCAAGGGAGTCAGGATATTCTTGAGAATACAAACAGAATCATTTTTTATCAGCAACACTATCTCTCTGCTGGTTTCAGAAGCTTGGAAGGGATCTTTATCAGAAATTAAAGGTCGATCCTTTTGAAAGAAGGGGTGATGAAGCCACGAGGGTGCAGGCATTAATCAGACCTGCTTGCTGTCAAGCAGGTTCTGTGCTTCCTGGATAATCAGAAACCTTGGCTGCTGCTTTGTTGTTTAGAAAAGCTAGTGTGCATTTACAGCTACAGAGGGGAGAAGCTATTTTTTTTTCCAAAGATGCATCTAGATAGCTCTGGTAATTTCTACATGTCTGTGAGCTGGGGCTGAAAACCAGAGATTAATGGGCAATGTTCTCGGTAGCATGGAAATCTGATCCCAGTTGCAAGATTAAAGTGTGACCTGCTCCTTTTTAGCACCAGACCTTTCTTTTGTTATTTGTAGAAATTTGGTTGAAGGTCAGCCTTTAAAATGTAGTTTTTTAACACTTGCTCCAAAACTTGGTAGCAGTTTCTTTTTCTAAATGTTCAAGGCTGTGGTTTACAGCCCCCGCTCTCCTGCCCTGGGTGTCACCGTCGGGACCTACGGCTGCTCCAGCCCATGGATGGGTTGGCAGGTGTGATTGCGGTGCCTGGACTCTGTCTTTTGATTCTACAAGAGTCTCTTGTCTATCAAAGGTAGTGCTGACCATAAGTTTCATTATCTAAAAATCTTTTTTTTTGGGTGGGTGGCTACAATCTTAACACCTTTAACCTTGGATTTTGAAAGGTGTATTATTATTGGTGGTAGTGTTATGATTTATTTTAAAGAAATCCTTAGCTGAAATGAGAGGTTGGTATCTAGTCATTCTTTTAATTGGTTACCTAAACTTAATAGTTCAATTACTTGAGCTTCCATTTATTTATTTATTAAATTTTCATATTAATTTTAGCTTCTCAATTTCTCTTTTGTTGTTCTGAGAGCAGGAGTAGAGCTGATGTGTATGCAGGATCAGCCTCTTGCTTATCTTTGCTTCATAACTGTGCATCAGAACCTGGGGGAGTTTCAGATGTAGTGGTTTGTTCTGCTTGGTTGGAAGGTCTGACGCTGACCATGATAAGTGTGTGTGTAACTTCCTCCTGCTCTTCACCTCAAGGAAGATGAGCTGTGGATTTTGATTCCTCAGCTTTCATTGGGACTGGATGAGAGGGCAAGGAAATCAAAGATTACCTTTTCCTGCACTATTGTTTTTTCTCTCGTTCATCTTTGTGACTAATTTTTTCAAACCTTTGTATATGTAGCAGTACCAAGATTAAGTTTTCAGTGGTCCTGACTTTGCTTCTGCTTTATAACTGAAGTTTTACATTTTTTGATTCAAACTCTTTAAAAGTTTTTCAGTGAAAGAGTGATTAACCTTATCTTTCAGAAATTGATGAAGTTTTTTTTTTTAGCTTAAATATAATGAGCGTTGCCATCTGTTGCAGATCTGTAGAACTTGGTATGTGTCTTTCATTGGAGATTATGGAATGCATTTTATGGGGGGGGAAGAGAGGAAGCAGCGACAGAATGCATTTTTGCCTACCACCTGGAAGGTGGAAATATGTGCTCATCCCTCATTCAGGGGAACTCATTGCCCGATATTCTTCACCTGATATTTTAATGTATGATTGACACAGGGGTCTGTTACCATCCTTCATCTACTGTTTTTAATAATTGCAGGGCCAGCGCTTCAGTCTGATTTGGAAGACTTCATCAGAAATTGGCAGTTACAGTATGGGATGTTCCTTCCCGTCTGTCTGCTGAGGGCTTGTCCTCACACATTCCCTGGGTGTAAAGTTTGCCAGGTTAGATGCTGGGTTGAAACGGGCCTCACTATCGCAGGCTATTGCTCAGTCTGTCTGTGACATTTCACATTTGTGTTACTCGGTCGGTGTCAGATTTTGATCAAAAATCAATCTGAATTTCAGTTCAAGACAAGTAGATTACATTTTTGCAGTTTTTAGTCTCCTCTCTAAGCTTTACAAGAAGCTTCAAAATTTACAGATTTCCTTAGATCATGCTATTTATTATTTTCTTCTTATTCTTGGTATTTTGTACAAAATTCTAAGCACCGCAAAGAGTAAAGGACAGTAGAGATACCGCAGAAAATATATGTGATAAAATCATACAAAATGCATGTAGGTACTGAACGAAAACAGAGGAAAATGTGAAAAGAAAGAGTAGGTAATAAAGGATTGTTTTAAAGAACACTGACAGGAAGCTACCTTATCAGGATGGAAAATCATACATAACTTTAGAGAATGTTTTAAGGAGCGTTTTGGAGTATCTGCAGAATGAATACAAATACACATTCTGTGCCAGAGGAATGTTTTCTAGGTGGCAGGCCATTTCTTTTTGTCATCCTGACTGGTTGGTTTTGTTTTTTTTTTTTTACTTTTTAAAATCATCTTTATCTAGATAAGGTTAAAAAAAACAAACAAAACACAAAAAAACCTCTTGAGTACATGGTTTTCAATTTGTTTTTTCTGACTCTGTTTGACTGACCTGTCTTGTCTTGGTTTTGAAACTCTATTCATGTGATTGCACTAAATAACACATTTAGGCTTACTGCAAGGTTTAGGATGAAAGGAGAAGTTTACAAGAGGCTAGTTTTCCAGTGTTGCTCTTGTACTTGTGAAACTCTGTTCTTTTTCTTCACTTCTCTGCATCTCTCTGCAAAAAGTGTATAAATACGACCTTTATTGTGTCTTTTTTTTTAATCCAGCAGGCCTGCCGTACGCACTAGAAGAAAGGCATCATGTGTGTTTGTGTGAAAAATGTGTGATTTGGGTCATTATCAATGATTAGAGCTATAGTGCAGACCACCCATACATGAGTTATTGGAGGATATGATAGGGAACTGATTTGCTGCTGTGTGTACCAGCTTTGGGATAGACCAGAATGTGGCCAGTGAATTTCAGGGCTGTTTGCTAAGGGGAGGAAGGGTGGAGGCTGGAAATCATGAGAATCATAGACTGGTTTGGGATAGAAGTGACCCTTAAAGTTCATCTATTCCAACCTTGCTGCCATTGGCAGGGACATGTTCCACTAGACCAGGTTGCTCAAAGCCCCATCCAACCTGACCTTGAACATTTCCAATGATGGGGTGTCCACAACTTCTCTGGGCAACCTGTGCCTGTGTCTTACCACTGAGAAAATAAGATTTTTTTCCCTTGTGTCCCATCTAAATCTTTCTGTTTAAAACCATTGCCCCTTGTCCTGTCACTGCAGACCTTAGTAAAATGTGTCTCTCTGTCTTTCTTATAAGCTTTCTTTATATATTGAGAGGCCAAAATGTTGGTTTCCAATACAGCATCTATATGGGTTTTGCTATATAGGTCACAAGATTAATTTTTTTGTTTGTTGACAAAGCAGACCAGTAAGTCTATTCTAACTCTTCTGTTTCTTAACCTTGCCCCAGTCTTGCATGTCCTTCACCAGCACCTTGGTTTAGCTCATCTAGCCAGCCTGTCTTTCCTTTGCAAGCTTTCTGCGCCATGTCTAGTCTCTCTGCTGATCAGTCCTGACCTCCTCTCCTGAAGCCTTGCTGTGCTGTCTGCTCGCAGTCCTTCCTTCCTTTCTGTTCCAGCTGATCCCAAACTGATTGCCCTGGATCATTTGATATTTATTCTTTTTTCCTTCAGTGACGCAACGTCTTTCTGTTGGTTTGTTGTTTGTTTTGTTTTTTTTTTTTTTTCCACAGGCCAACTTTTCGATTTCTTTTCTGTTCCATCTCTGGTTTCTTGTAAAAGTTGGTTTTGTCCTGCACCTCCCCTTCCTTTTAGCTCAGGCCTAACAGACCAGAAGATCCCGATTATTATTATTCTTCCCCCCACCCCTTGTGTTTTCCCTCCTGAGCCTTATGTGGCTGTGATGGTCTCTTCAATCAGCTAAAATAATCTGAATTTCAGGTCAGATGAACCCCATCTTGCAGTGGCAAGTAGTTCTCTGCTCGTGCCTTTTTTTCAGGAGATGTTGCCTCAACTGAACCATCTCCCTCCCTTTAAATAGCTTCCTGACCTGCTTCTTTTCTTCCTTTCTTACCGAGCAGCTTCTTTTGCTCCTTGGGTGTCTCGAGAGAGTCACTGCTAGTGCCGGTGCATCTCTGCCTTCCTGTCTTAGTTTCCTCCTCAGTGGAACTGGATCTATGTCTGACTTCCACCGGTTCCTCATCTGAGGGAGTGTGCTCTGCAGCATCCATGTGTAAGCAGGCTGGCCAACTGTTGGTGTTGAAGGCTGTGATTTATAATATGTGTAGTTGTCTCATGTCATTTGACTTTGGCCTAAGGAGAGAGGTAAGTGGAGAAAGCATAGACCTTAGCTGAAATACAATATGCTGCTATTCTCCAAACATCTTGTGTTTATGATCCAGGATAATTCAGCTAAAAGGATCTGGAAACTTTCAGAAATAAAATGTGGCATTTAATGGTTATAGTTCTTATTTTATCAAGCAGTAGTAAGCTTACACCCTTCCACTTTTTGATAGATGAACACTAGGGCTCCGGGGATCGGAAGGGCTAGTCTGTAAGAGGAAAAGAACTCACTGAATTTGGACAGGCTATATTTGTTCCAAGAACTGGACCATACACCTTTTCCAAAGGAGCCAGAGTTTGGCCAGGAAAGACCTCACTCCACCCCTTGGACTGAAAGTGTTGCACTGACAGGGGTAAAAAGTCAACCTGATAGATATCACTCAAGATCACTCTGGACGTTTTTGTTTTCACCAGCAGATGATGAGGGATCAGCTTGTAGCGTAAGGACTGGAACATGGCCAGGACTGTAGAGATCACTAGACAACTTACTTATGTGGCCGCAGTGCCTGGCCTGAGCTTGACGCTGCTTTTTTTTCCTCCTTAACAACTACAGAGCAGAGGTGACGTACTTCATATTAATAGTGTGCTGTAACAGCGGTACGTAAAGGAGATAAGTAACATTTGCACTCCCATCCCTCAACACGCTTATTCAATGCAAGATGTCAAAATATGTGACTTACCAAATGGTGGAAAGTCTCTGTGAAGAATGTCAATAGGTTTTCTGTTTTTTCAATTCTACTTAAAAGTTATTCATAATATTCCAAACAGAAAGCACTGTACATGGTAGTAATTTTTCTGTGTGTTTACTAGCGAACTGCATGATAATATCTGTTTAATAACTCTCAGTCAACATTCAGTCTTAGGTGCTGAAGTTTAGCGCTGTAACAATTTGACTAAGGTGGAAGATTGTTATCTCTGGCCCGTGTGCCAGAGCAGAGGGAAACTGAAATGGCGGAATTGTAAAAACATTGCATCAGTATTTCTCCTTGCCTTTACGCGAACATACTAAAGTTGGATGGTGTTGCAAATGTTAGTCTCTAGGGAGTATCTAGTAATTATGTGGAAATAGATACTGTTTTCCTTCTCCAGCCTGACTCCAGATGCAGCCTGGCAAGATGCCCCCAAGATTATCCGTGTGCTTGCTGCCACTGCAAGGGCAGCCCTAGTTCTGACTGCATGCTGGATTGTCCTCTATTGAACAGACTCGCTTGGCAAGTGACCTGACTTACCTAAAAAATAAGAAAAGTTTTCTGTTGCTCAGAGGGATGAACTGACTTGTGAAGCATTGCGGTGAACTCTGAAGAGTGGACAAAGTGAGGGTGAAGGGGAGTGGGTCCGTCCATTCTGGCAGCAGTAAGCTCTTCGCTTGGCTCAGCCACCTTGGTTGACCATACAGCAAATTTAGGTGGCATTCAGAGCAGCAGTAGTGCTGAGTGAAGACACTCAGTGCCCTGTCCTTCTCCTGTCGCCAAGGGCAGTGGAGTGTCTTAGAGAATAGACTTCAGAATGATTTAGGGTGAGCAGGACCCTGTATTTTCCACAGCCTTGGTCCAGGCAGTGACTATACTGTTCAGCTGAAGGTTCCCCAAAGTGTTCAGTCTGCAGTTGCCATGAGAGGCTGCAGTCTATGTGGGTGAAGACAGGATCTTATCGTGTGAGATGTCAGACGGCCTTGATAGTTGGCAGTGACATCCCACCAGCTCCAGCAGCTCTGCTGGTGCAGAGCACAGGCAGGAGGCGGGGGGTGGAGTGGAGGGAAGAGAGGAAGGATAAAGGGGAACATGGGGAGCGGGAATAAAGAAAATAGTGAAAAAGAAGAGAAACAGAGTAGAAATAATCTCTTGCATGCTTTTTATGTTGCTTTAATAATTTATATGGACAATGTGGTAAAAAAACAAATAAGAAAAAAATACAATTATTCAGATTCCCCAGGCTCTCTTGGCTGATTGCACTGCACTGCAGTGCCTCAAGGATTCTCCTTTGTATTTCACTGAAATCATTTTGGTTGGTCATCTGTAGATGTCACCTCTGTGCTGAGGCGGTGGTGAGGGCCACACTAGCTGTGGGACAGCTGGCAGGAGAACCCTGCACTGTCGCTCCTCCAGTCCCGTGTTAGGTAGGAGGGAACGCGAGAGTCGCGCCAGCCCGTCGGACCTTGCTGCTTGCTTGTTCCCTGGGCCAGCATGGGTGCTGGGCACTTGGGATCGCTTTCCTTTCTCCTTCTGGGGTTGGTTTGTACATCCACTGGCTGTAACAGGGAGCAACCCATATGCTCACAGTCTAAGGAGTATCAGAGTATGCAGCTGGTGTGGGTTGTGGAGCTGAGGGGAAGGGTGTGTATTTTTAAACACAGTAAAATAGGACGTAAGGTGAGAGGATCTGGTACGTACCAGTCTGACCTGAACAAAGACCGAGCTACTGCCATTGGTTTTGGAGCCATTTTTCATGGAAGCCTTCTGGGAAGGCTTGCGTGTACATTGTTATTGTAGTCCTGGGCTGCTTAGCTGAAGCAAGTATCTTGATTATTACTGTTTTAGCTTGCATTTTGAAGAAACCTGGGATCACAGACATTGGATTCCTTTCCAATAAAACTAAACAAAAAGATGCTCTCTATCTGCTAATGGACATTCACTTCAGGAGACTACACTAGAAAGAGAATGAAGTGAAACACCCTAAAATGTATATAGTATATTTATGGCAATTGCATCCTTAACTTTATTATTGGGGAAAAGTTTTATCCAGAAAAATAGCCTTTGGATATTTCTTTTTGGATCACTTTTCACCGGCTTGATGCCCTTCTCATTTCAAGGGTATGTGGTTATAGTTACAGGTAAACCTTAGACTGGGGAACAGTCTGTGGAAGGGCTGGTGGTAGAGGAAGTCTGTTCCTGTGTGAAATGCCGATTCCAAGTGGATCCACAAGGATCAGCAGCTTTCTGCAGCCTGAGCTTGATGCTAAGGTGATTGAATCCTGTGCCAGATAGCTACAGTGTTGCCACGTTAGCCTGAGTTTATACCAGCATTACAGTTTTGACTTCTGTTGCTATAATTATTATTCACTCTTGAGCCAATTGCTGTTGCAGCAGATGGCAAAAGTGATCATGCTATGACTCTGCTTTGCCTTGTCTGAAAGTTCTCAACATCCAACAGTGCCCGCAAAAAATGTAATCCACTTACTACTGAGCACTTCTGGAGATTTGGCTGCTTTATTGAGGTACTTTAATGAGAGCAAAGTTCCAAAAAATCTAATTAGATTTTCTTTATCTGCATGTACTGTATCATATAAACTTGCAGTACAGCTGAGTTTGATCTGTAGATGCATTATGGAAACTCATGTCAGCTATTCTGAGTGTACAGACACATATGCACAAGACCTGGCCTTACTTTCATTAACATGAGATATGCACATGCATACACATACTTATTTTTTTCTCACTGTATTTCATTCTGAAGCCAGCAAAAATGGAGAAAAAACAGAAGAAATTTTGTTCCTTGTTGAAGTGCGTTCAATCTTTAGAGTACCTGAATGGATGGACTGCAAAAAAGTGAACTTGATTGTTGTCCAGCCTCCTCCCTCAAACAACTGACAGAGTCTGGTCATTTTCTTATGGCTGACTGCAAGAGGGAACACAAGTTACAGTGCTGCAAATGGTGCTTTAGTCCATTGTATCAAAGTCACAAAATAAATGGGTTAGTTCAAAATTCCATGTAGATTGCTCCTTGGCATATACATTTACTGGAAGTCTATTTTAGTAATTCTTGGCATTCCATATGTGTGGTGGTGTTTTGGGTTGGGAGATGTGTTTCAGGCTAATGACAAACAAGTAGCAATCCCATCTGTATTTGATTAGAGCAAGGAAGACGTAGAGGAAACGATGCTTTGCTATGGGCTGAAGGGTCAGTCACTTTGAGGTTTTCTTCTTTGCTTACCTTTAGGAGAAGCACAGGCTTCCATTTTCTTTTTAACGATGATATGGTACAAAATATAAATCTTTGAGGATGCATCTCTAATTGTAAATTAGTGTGCCCAGGACCACTCTCTCGCACTGAAGCTAAACAGCACAAGACATCCTGCAGCAATACCGTTAAACTTTCTAGCCTTCAGAAAGGGGACTGTATACATGGAATGTTTCCTGGATACTGCTGGCTCCTGGAGCACGCGTAGGAGGTGTTGGAATGAATGATAGCTAGCTCTGATGGAAGCTGTGCTGGGGGTCATTCTAACAAACATTATGGATAATGAAATTTCCAGTGCCTGGGAATATTTATTGGTGCTATTTAATCAGCTTGTGCAGATGTAGCCTCAGTGGCTTCTAATAGAGCACATACAGCTAGGTAAAAATGTTTGGGAGAAATGATAATTATATTCTGATGGCAATCAAACTGCAAGTTGTACTGATGGCGCTTTCATGTAATGAGGTGCTACTTGTGGATGAATTAATTTGTGCCCCGTGCCAACCTTTTAGGTGTCTGGTTTTAGGTCCATTTTTTGCAGGTACTTCCATGGTACCAATAATGTATTGCTTTGGTGTGTGCATTGTGTGGCATTTGTGCTCTGCAAAATCTTCTAATGGAACTGGGTTCAAGGTGTGACTGAGTTCTCTGCCCACTGTTGGTGGTACCTTTAAATGAAACCATGCTGTAGCCTGTAGTTAGACCAGCATCATTCTAAATAACTAGTCAGGAGGTGTACACTGTGTGTTTACACGAGCTAATCTTCTGGATATATTTTGCAGGGTTGTTTCATCTATTTGTGTGAAAATTAAAATTCAGCTTATTCTTTATTGAAGTGTATCAAAACCCGGGATTAAATCTGCAGTGTATCAACTTGGTTATGGTAGGGGGGAGCTTCATGGACAAAATGTTTTTTATAGCTGCTGTCCCAGTAGGAGCTGCAGGGAGGCTGGCCTGGAGATGCTTATGCGTTTGTAAATGAGAACTCTCTGCTAGGCTTAATCTGGCAAGAAGGGTGTGAGGAAGCTTTGAGTGTCTGGACTTTTCGGGAATGGGGCGCATAGTAGGTTTTAGAGGGAGAGGCTGGAGATCTCCCCTTAGCAGAAGGGGTGATGTAAAAGGAGAGTGGGACGAAGGATGACTGTTGTGTTTGCCTCCCTGCAGCAGCAGGAGCAGATGTGGGCACAGGGTGTAGTCACTCGCCCTATTTGGAAGAGCTCAGCTTTTACTCTGCTGAACTGGCTGTGGCCTCTGTTATCTGTATGCCTTGGTTTTGTTGAAGAACCAGGGAGAAGAAAGTTAATGGTGGCCAGTGCTCTTAGTTGTACTCTTAGACTGTGAGTCACTTTTCAGACTGCCTTCAGAGCTGCTTTGGAACAGTTTCCGCCACAGCATTTAAAGATAAAATTGATTAAGGCTTCTATAAAAAAAAAAAGTGTGCTATAACAAATTTCTTTGCTTAATTGAGCAAAATCCAAGCAGGTATGCATTTTAACCAGTAAATTAATATATTGAATTTTTATATCTCTGCCGAGTCTGTCTGAAGGGCAGTCATGGGAACAGAATACTGTCACTAAGCCCTGCCTCCAGGGACCACAGTTGCACATTTTGGAGCTGTCTCCAGGCCACCCTTGCAATCAATATTTACTGTAATTACAAATGAAATGAGGGAGTCTTAAAGTGGTGGGTGCGTTTAATAACATATTATAATAGCATAGCAATGAATTGAGGATTAATCAAAACTTTTTAAATTGGTGCTGAATTGATTTAGTGATTTGCATTTGGCTTAGTGCTGTATGCCTGTTGACAATAATTTACTTTAAAAATTGCATTGCAATTTCCTCTTAATTGCACATGGTATGCTTCAGGGTGACAGTGAAGATATTAAAATATCAGTAACAGCTGTGATGCTTGCTAATGGAGCATCACATCCCATATATTTTCCTCATCCTGTTACTTATTTATCTGCAGATGAAGCCCTCGCCTTTTAAAAAGAGAAAATCCACTTCTTCCTGTGAAGTTTCTGTTTTTTTCCAGAGGACTAAACAGGTCATTTTTGCCTCATAAATCAGTAAATGAAGAATAGCAAATATAATGGTTATGTACCATAACATTATTGTTACCGTAGGGTTAAGTCTCAATCTGGCCTTCAGAATTTTAGATGTGCAACACAGCCTTTGGGGTCTGAGCTAAAGATGCCTGAAGGTAAATGCTTTTGTAGTCATGTCAGTGGTCTCTGTAGGAAATCCTTTATATTCTGTATTCTATTCGTATTCTGTAGTCTGCCATGGATTGAGCCAGATAAACTTGTTCTTGTCCTAGGTTAACTCTAGGGGATTTCTGTTTCCACAGGCACAATTCTTATATTGACCAGGAATGACAGCGTGTGCATACCTGTATATTCTGTATCCTGACTTCTTACATTGCTGCTGACACCCTTACTCTGCCGCCTCTTCACTGCTCCATGCAGACACTGTCTCTCTTTTGTGCCATGGGATGACAGAGCACCTGAAGAAAGCCAGAGTTCTTGAGGTTTCTCTAAGAGTAGATACTAATACTGGAGATCCAGTGATGGGGAGGTACTAAGCATGCTTCCTTTGCAGCCTCTTATCCTTTTCCTCAAAGAAGAGTTATGTCTTGCTTAAAGACTTCAAAGAAATTATTTCTTTAACTCATTGCTAAATCAACTTGAATTAGATTTCTTTTAAGATAAATTGCATGTCTTTGCTCAGGAGTAAGTATGAAAACTTGAGATTTTGAATGTTTTTTTTTTTCCCCACTTATTTAAGTAAAGGAAGGAAAAAACCAAACCCCAACCAACATTTCTCCCAACCAACCATTAGAAATGTATTAAAAATGCACTTTATTTTTCTACTGATAACCGCTGCGTGCACATCTACTTCTTTGCTCACTTGTCAGAAAGTTTGAAAGAAAACTATTGAATAAAACTTTGCTATGAGAGAAAATGACTTTGAAAGCATAGGAAATTTAAGCCCCTTCAGTTTCTATTTCCTCTTAGTTTTCTCCATAGGTCTTACTGAGAATGAAAATGTCTTCTTAGCCATATGTCTAATCTTGTTGTGATGCAATGATATCCTCTAAAGTCCTTTTCTAATTGTAATATAGCAGTCGTCTTTGCCACTTCTGCTGATACTTAGAACTGCAGCCCAATATGTTCCATCGGTGAGAAGCTGGTGTTCTTATTTTGTGACAAGTAATCTCAATCTGTCACAGACCAACTTCATGGTCCCTGTAACTTCTCATTAAGAACACATATTTTAAATATTTTAATAGCTTAATTTAGCCATTCTTGTGTGTTTCCGTAGAGACAGAATGTAACTTTCTGAAATATGCTGCAGATATGCTGCAAAGTATTGTGCTGTCTTTTTGTCAGTCATTCTGTTTAATTCCTATTGATTTTTAAGACGTCATCCTAGTTTTCTGATTTATTTCCTTCCAAGTTTTGCTGCTCAAATTATCATAACATAAGCAATATCTTTACCAAACCTTAATGTTCCTTATGACTCTGCACAATACATATTGCATGAAATAAGGGTAGTACCAGCGGGTACTAGAAAAATTGCTTTATGCAGTAGCTGTCTGGGAAACTTTCACCAGAAAGACAGCTGCTACCCCTAAAAAGGGAAAATAATCAGGTGTTACTTTTTCATTGCAGTGGTCTTCCACATAATCCTGCCTGAGGTGGATAGAGGCACTCTGTGTTCAGACTAATAGCATAGTCACAGATTAAGTACTGGGGACCCCTTCCCACCTTTTGTAGACTAAATTAAGGTGATAGTTGCCAGCATTGAGCAGCAGATGCATAGGATGATGAGTTACTTCCACTCCTGGCCTTTGTGAGTGTTAGGGCAGCTCAGGCTTGGTGCCTGAGTATCTGTCGTTGCTAGTACATAACTATGTATGATCTGGAAAGCACAATCCATCTATTGGATCATGCTGACTGACTTCGTTGTATTTGATGGGATGCATCACAAGTGAAGGGCAGGCTGACATTTAATATCAACTTTATCTACCTGTGTGACCTGTATTTACCTTGTGTACCCTAAGACTGATATAGTTGTGCAGAAAGATGGAAAGGTGTGATTTTTGCTAGGAAAGACATTTAGAGCATTAAAATGGAACCTAACCTCTTTAGCTTTCTCTGGCTTGTGTTACAGTTTTGCAGTATTGATATAGAGTATAACCTCCCAGGGGAATCTCCATCCTTGGAAATATTCAAAAGCTGTCTGGACATGGTCTTGGGCAACCAGCTCTAGGTGGCCCTGCTTGAGCAGGGGGGCTAGACCAGATGACCTCCAGAGGTCCCTGCCAGCCTCAGCCCTTCTGTGATCCTGTGATATCTTTGCCAGCGTAGCTGCCTCTTCAGTAGAAGGGGTAAAGTTGCTATACTGGTAAGGCACTCTTAATGTAGATGTGACCTGTAAGAACTTTACTCATGGTGTGCTGTACTGTACCTTTTCTGTCTGTATTGCATTGTACTAGCTGCTTTCTCCCAGCAAGGATTTAGGTACAGAGAGAGGATACTATATGGGAAGCTGCATTTCGGTTGTCTGTACATTCACTGAACTGATATTTAACAGAGCTTCTGATACTGACAGTCTGGAATTTTTGTGACCACTGAGATCCAAGAGAGCTTAAAAAAATAAAAAGACAAAGGTGCCTACAGGTGAGAAACACTGAGAAATTCTTATTCTGTGTGCATTTATTGTACTGTTGATGGTGGAAAAAGTATTTCTATTCTTTTTTTTTTTTTTTCCAGCAGTGTGGCAAATGTAATCCATTAATGTGACAACCAGTAGCTTTTGTTTATAGCTGAAAATACTGTTCTAAAACCAAGCTTTCTAGCTTCTGTCAAAATAAACCAACAGATGTACCTGTCTAGAAGTTTTCATTTTGACAAATCAACAAATTTTGACTTCACTTAAATGAAGCACTTTTCAGCCCTATCCTCCTGCATAGGATAAACTTCAGCAGCTGAAACTTGCCAAAATGAACTGTTGATTGTTCTTGCCTTTTGTAGTGTCCTTAAGGTCCTAAGTAAAATTGGTCCTAAACTGACCAGCTTTATCTGGAAATGAACATTGAAAATAAAAACATATAAGTTGCAGTTACGATGAGACCTTAAAATAGAATTTGTGGTAGAAGCAAACTGGCCTTGACAGTCCAGCTGCTCTTCTCGTAAAACCTTCTGCTGACTTCGCTGGGTGCAGGGGATGAATGAGTTGTGAATGTTTCATGTTTGTGTCCTTGATGCCTGGCTGAGTGTAATGCTGTCTGGAAGAATAATGAGAGGGGC
>VZSZ01002521.1:1304803-1332360 GCA_013398815.1 Ibidorhyncha struthersii | reverse complement strand
AATGTTAGTAACATAGTAACTTTTTAGACACCTTCGTGCTTAAAGTACTAAACTGTTAGCACTATCCTAAGAGATTTAATTGAAACAATTGAAAAGTTTCTAATTGGTAAGCAACTTTAGTGCAAGTGCTGGCAGGTTTTTAATAAACTTGTAAGTAATAGACAATAAAATATTCTTATGATTCTCAATATCATACATATTAAAGGAAAACAATCTATTAAATACAAATAAAATTAATTAATAAAATAAAAATAGTTCTTGTATATTGTACTTATAAAATGAATAGGTAACTACTGAATGCCTATGTTATAACCCTGTCATTACTCTGCCAACACCCACTTGTGGCAAATTATGTGCAAACAGGGAGTTTTCTCCTGATACCACTGTGTTTCAGCATGGTAGTGTAAGCATGTTGGGGTGAAGCGTTTGGTCAGAGCAGGGATTCCCAAGCGTGTCTCAGGTAGGCTTGGCTTTTGCTGCTGACGCTTCTCCAAAACAGCTGCTGCTGTCTTCTGATCCGCCTTCTCCCATCCTGGCTGGTTGAGCAGGCTGGCTTTCCTTCCCTTGCCTGTACCCTTGCTGCTGTGCGACATGCACCCCAAACTAATTTGCTCAGCAGAGTTTATTGGCATAGTGGTCCACTTCATTCTTCATCTTGCATTTGAATTTGACGCAGTTTTATTCTGAAAACCCCAGCGTACTGGTGTGACCGGCAGTAGCGGTTGCAGCAGTTGAGTCCAACTGAAAGCAGCCCCAGGGCTAGAACAGAATTACTGTACTTGATGAGTCAAGAAGTGGAGGGCAAAAACATGACTGGTATTATCTTTTTTTCTTTTCCCCCTCTGTTTTTCTACACCCCTTATTTTTTGACCTCACTTAAGCTAGTGATTTTCCATAGACTTCTGTGACAGCATGTACACTAGAAGTAAACATTTAAATAGTAGGATTATTGCAATCTACTATGAGCTGCCTAGCTCACCCATTTCTAGTTTGTAGGCTCTATGCAGGAGTTTGGTTTTTCCCCTGTTCCCTGTTTTAAAACCTCATCAGCTGTTGCATTCTCTGTAGTGAGTGGTTCCAACTGTTACACATAAAGTATATGTATTTTACCCACTTTGGGGCTCTGTAGCATTCAAGTGATGATAGCTAAAGTGCTTAATTTCCTCCTTATTACAGACGAACTGCTTCTTTAAGGACTTAATTTAACCAGTTTGAACATGTAAATGATAGCGTAACATTTTTCAAGCTACATTGCCAGTTACTCAATACCTTTCTCCGTGAAGCCTCCTTTACTAATCGAAATACTTTCCTTAGTAATGGAGAAACTGAAGAAAACTATTATTAACCGAGGTGATGATGACTCAGGCTAGTAAAAGTCAATTTTGTTAAAAAGGTAGTGCCACTGAAATACCTGGCCTAAGATACAGATAGGACTAAACTCAACTATTCTTTCCGATGGGGGAATTTTAGCTTACCCTCTTGTGTCTGAAATGATGGGTGGGTCTCAGCATTTCCACTCGCCCTTCCTGCACTGGGCAGCAGATGTTCCTGCACTGAAGAGGCTCAGCAGCATGTTAACAATTCCCCAAAGTTTTTTGGCACTAAGTACTGTTGCTTCATAGTGGGCCACTGGAGAAGGCTTCTAGGAGCTTTCTAAGGAGATGCTTACTGGTTTGATTGGGAATCCTTTTGGGACAGCTGACTTGTCAGAGGGTACGGTTGCCTGTAACAGAAATGGAAGGAGTCTTTTGTTGACATCAAAGCTTTATTTCATTTGGAATTGATAGTAATTATGATACTGTATGCTGGATATTGATAGTGGTAGGGTACGAGCTCTTAACTGAAGAAGGGAAAAATATTGTTGTTTGATTAAAAAAAACCCCACTATTTTTAAATAAAATACTCTTCTGAAAATATGGAAGGTAGGCTGCAAACAAAGGGCCTATTTGTTTGAAATCTAATGAGTTTAAAATAGTTGCAGATGTTATACGTGACCTTAAGTTTCTGACTTATTTTTACACTTTTATAGCCACACTATTTCTAAAAAGAACAAGGATTTTTTTTTTTTTTGAAGTGTGTAACATTTGGATTTGTCCTTTAAAAGCCAGCACCATTTGCAACATGGTTTGCCAAAACTCTGAGAGCTTAAATCAACACAGAAACCTGAAATTATGTTCTTGTTTGATAATTTGACACTGCACCTGTGTGCATCTGCCTTTGCACTAAATATGGATGATGGAACATGAGGGTGTACAGCAGCATTTGAGGGTGTTAACAGTGTGCTTTCAGCATTGGTTTCACCTGGTCTGAGGGTATTTCCGATGGGTGTGTGGTGAGTTGACCTTGGCTGGCTGTCAGATGCCCACCCAGCCGCTCTCTCCTGCCCTGCCGGGGTCTCTCCCTGTTTGGGCTGCTGGGACATCTCCTGGGGCGCCTGGAGTACCTCCTCCCCTCCCCTCGGGGCTGGCAGGGCTATTTCTCACCCGGTTTCCCTCAGCCCTGGCTGCTGAATGGTATTTTGCCCTTTCTGACACAGGCTTTCCCCGTGGCTGAGGAGCTCAGCTGTGCCCTGCAGTGGGGCCGTTGGAGCCCCACCACAGGTACACACTCAGGCTGACCCTGCAGGCCCTGCCGCTACCGACATCTTGATGCCAGCACTGGGTAAAACATGTTACCAACGGGGGGGAGGGCGTCATCTCTGTCCTGCAACACCTCCCGCTCCCAGCCGTGCGGCCCCAGCCTTCCCTTGCACTGGCTGCAGCAATTGCTACGCTGTTGGTAAGTCACTTCAACTGGCTGTAATGGCAGCTTGCCGAACAACCCCGCCGGTACAAAAGCAGTGGGCGAAGAGGAGCGGTTGTGCCAGCGTGCTGTGTCTTCTCCAGCTGTACATGACAAGCGGTGGTGGTCTGCACTGGTGCCGACAGACGTTGTCCCTAGTGGCTTTTTTTATTCGTCTCCAGAACCAGGGAAGAACAGAAACAGAAAGACTGGTTTTCAGCTGGATTAGTGCCTGATCGGACTAACCTCAGGGTGTTGCGAGGGATGGTGCCTGCGCGGGCTGAGGGAGCGTTGCCCCGGCGGGTGGCAGCGCAGAATCAGGGCGCTCCCACCTGCGGCAAGGGAGGCTTCCACAGGCCCTGCCAGGGCCAGGAGGGCTTGCTTCCCAAGGGCTCTGGTCCCTCCGTCTCCGCATGTGAGGTGACCATTCTCCAGTTAGAAAGTCTTACATCCAGAGGATCCCAGGATGAGTTTTGAGTCTTGTTCTGCCTGTGTTGCTAGAGTCGGCGGTGACTTTTGTACAGTGTTTACCTTGCATGGTGGTGCTGAGCTGCTTCTGAAGGTGTTGTGTGCACTTTTTGAATGTTTCTCCACTAAATTCTAGATTATGAATTTCTAAATATGCCTTTTGGAAGACCAGAAGACTTCATAAGCATAGTTAAAAGGGTTAATCCTGTTCTTCTTGCAGAGATAATGCTGGGTTAGGACTTTAAAGAATGCTTGTCACTATCATCGGGCTGTGTGCATGCGTAGATGTAATCTTTTGTTTGCATGTGTTTGGTCTGAAAGTATATCCCAGTTGTCACTACAATGTGTTTCTCTGTTATAAGTGCGTAATTATTTTAGAACTGCATATAAAGTCCACATTGCATTTTAATCAGGGGGACATGCAAATATTTCCTTGTTGTTGCAGTGTGAATTATGCACAGGCACCCATATAGATGCTCTTCCTCTTTCTACACCCATTAATCCAGACTGCCATTAGCATGAACAGAAGCTCAACTGAGATCTGCTTTGGAGGGTGTTCAGTTTTGGGAGGAGAGTGCAGCACTGCAGTGGCAATGCTTTTCTTTCTTTGCCCACTGGCCAGATTGTCTTTATCTTTCATTACTGGATCGTGGTGTCAGGGCCATAAAAATTGCCTACAGTAAGAGTTCCTATTCTTTCTTCATATAAAATGATATATCGATGTTGAAATTGTGGAGTAGTTCTGGTAATACAGACCTCTGAAAACGATTTTTTAATGTACTCAAAGAATGCTGTATGTTTAAATGGTTAGACTCTAGGTAAAGACAAAAAAAGCCCAGAAAAATAGTTCTTATTTTTTGAAAAACAGTATTTGCATATTGTGATGGATTTTTTTTATAAGAACACTTTTGAGACCAAGACTGTGATTTGTTTCAAGTTTATTGGTCAGTGTGAAAATTTACTGTGAAAGCTGTCAAGTTAATTTTTCAGGGGCACGAAGTTCAAACTTTGCAAGTTTAAATATTTAGCATTGAGGCTGGAAGCTAATGCACTTCCTATGAAAAATGTTAGAACTCAAATTGTAAGCACAGTGAATTATTCCAGCATTCACATGGATGATTTTTATTCTATTTATGTGATTAATTAGTGCTTGTTATGTTCCAGTGAACTGCAGGATGCTAAAATGAAGAGAAAATATTTTATGTTTATTGATTTAAGTCGATTATTTAAATGGACTAATTGAAGTAAGAAATTACTTGGGTATCCTGCAAGCATAATAATTTAGTTGATCACATTGTTTTGATCTGTTAGTCTTCAGAATATGTTTGTTTGTTTGTTAAATTGTTAATGACTTGTTCAGATGTCTGCATGCTTTGACATTCTTTGGAATAATGAAATTGCTGCATATTGAGGTAGGAAAACAAAGCTTTTCTGAAGCTTGTCAAATGGAAGCGCAAAGTTAGAAGTTGGAGCTGCTTAATGATTTATGCATACACAGGCTCACCAGAAGTTTTGTCAAACATTTAAAAATTTAGGGACATTGGCAGATGATCACTTACACTTAATAACAATTTTGAAAATCCCTCTGCAACTGTAGAGCTCAGCTGCTGACTGGAAGTGCAAGGTGCTACAGTCACTCGAAGTGATAATATGATAAATTCATTTCATTTCACCAATTCTGAGCTCACGTGCTCAACAAAATCCTAGTACCATACAAGTGGAAAAATCAGTTTCAGGGTGCCTGTTGATCTGTGTAAATCTTTTGATTCATTTGTTTTATCATACCTTTTGTGTTTTGGTTAGCTTTTGTATTCAAGTAACTCTTTCTGAACAGATCTGTTTTGGGTTTTTTTTTAGGTACAGTTCTTGAATGTTTCCATTGCTTTCTTAGCTAGCCTTTTTTTTTTTTGTATGTGACATGTTTTTCATCAAGAAGTTCATACTGTAGCTCAGACTGTCAGTTTTGTGGCTGTAAAAATCTGGATAAATATATATATACAATTTTTATCCTCACAATAATATCTATAATGCAACTAACATGACTTCATTCAGAATTAATTGATCTGGGGGTGGGTTGACAGGAGTCTAAACCTGAGCCAGCTGTGTGCCCTGACAATGCTGAAGGCTAACAGCCTCCTGGGGTATGTCAATGAGAGTCTAGCCAGTAGGTGGAAGGAAGTGATTATTCCCCATTATTCAGCACTTGTTAGACCACAGGTAGAATACTGTGTCTGGTTTTGGCCCTCCTAGTACAAGAAGAGTGTTGATAAAGTTGAATGAATCCAGTGGACAGCCAACAAGATGGTCAGGGGAGCATGTAAGGGAGAGAAGAGACGAAGAGAGCTGGGCTTGTTCAGCTTCCAGAAGAGGTGGTGTGAGGAAACCTAGGTGCATGGTGAAAGAATAAGAGATAAGTCCTAAATTGAAGTGTGGAATTTCCAATTCCAAAGGTAAAACCAAATCATTATGAAGATAATTAAGCACTGGAACTGGTTGCCTAGAGAGACTGTGAAATCTCAATTTTTGGAGGCTGTCAAGAGCATGCTGGAGGAAGCCCTGAGCAGGTTGGTCTAAATTCACTATTGTCCCTGCTTTGAGCAGAACATTGGACTAGGGGCCTCCTGAGGTCCCTTCCAACCCAAAGGATACGGTGATTATATGAAATGCTAAGTGATGAGTGCAATGCAGGACGTTCTATAGCTACTGTGCAAGGGCTGTAAACTGCTGAGAAGAGTTTGGTGCAGAGCTAAGAAAAGGCATTAGAGCAAATTTGCAGGTAGAATTTCTGTTGTTGAGGTTTTACGGTATGTGAATGTAGAAATCTGAAGGAAATGTTCATATTCAGAATGTATTTTGCATATAATGTATAGATATTTATAAAGTAGCTTTATCTGATTACTGCAGGGTTTTATAGAAACTACCTACAAATTTCACACCATCCTGAAGAGTCTCCTATCTCCTGTTCTCTAAGGCGAGGAATGTATTGTCCTTTAAATGTCATAGACATGCACATTTGAATTATTTTGGTTTATTTGCATTTGTGTCCTTTCTAAGTTTCTAGTGTATTTCCACTTCTAGTAATTAACCGTCTCCCATCTTGAAAGAAAGTAGTTCCCTGTGTGCCTGATTGCAGGGTACTTAATTTTTTTTCCTCCCACTTGGCTTAAGATACATGGTGGGTTTTTTGGTTTCCACTCAAGTATTTTTGTTTGTCTTGATGGGTTGGTTGTTAAAACTCTTTGCTGTCATGCCAGTGCCTTCATGGGCCAGTTATTTCAGAATTCTGAGATGAACGCTATCAAATTCTTCAGTTAAAGTTAATTTTGTCCTTAAAGGTTTGCTTCCTCCATGGACAGTCTTATTTCCAGATGTATACTCTCATATCAAGCATGTTTTTTACCTCTTGTTTGATGTAATTCTTTTTGCCGGGTAATAAGAAAAAGGAATTGCTTCAAATCTAGGATCGCATCCAGATTAATCAGTACTGTATTACTATATATTTCACTGTTCTTCTTCTATTTACATGGCCAAAGGAGAGGAGGAGGAAGAAAAGCCTGTATGCATGTTCCACTGCAGATGCTTACAACATGTAGTAATGGGATCCCTGTAGAATAGGAGGTAGTGGATGGTGGGTAGCAACTGTGACAGGAAGAGGATAACACTGGCCAAAAAATAGGAATGGAAAGGGAGATGAGTTGTTTGGAAGTGGAGAGGAAACTGCTGGTTGATGCCTGGTGTTGGTGGCTTGAAAGCTTCAGTTACATATTCACAAGGGTTATGCACTCTTAATCTGGGCGTCATTGAGAAGCAGTGGGACAGAATCATCATCATTTAGCAGAACAGATGCTGAAGCTCAATTCTGGAGGCAGTACCGCATTGCCTTCCTCATGAGAGTTGAGGAGAAGAGTTTAAAAAGCCAAAAGTATCCCCTAAATCAGCTGTGTTCTTTGCTGTATGATTATATTGCTGTAACAGTGGTGCTGTTTATTCAGCCCTCCACCTTTTTTGTGTATTTTGCTTTTTGTCAAAAGGTACTGTCTTCTGTTGTGTTCAGGGATTTTGTACTGGAACCGTATAATGTACTTTCTAGTGGCCTGAACAATAATTAACAATGGGAATATTCTTGCTGTGACTTGTTAAGTGTTTGCTGCATTTCAGTCCCTTGCTGACTTTTCAGCGTTGTCGAAGTGCAGGTATGTTGTTCTTCTAGTGTGGGTTCACTAGTATGAATCTGTTGATTGTTTTCAAACTCCTTGCCCCAGAATTCACACTTGCACCCTGTATCTCCTAAAATCCTCATTAGAAAAGAGAAATTTTAGGTGTGGAATATGTCTGGGTCTCTTGTTCTGAGATGCTAGGAATTACTATGTAGTTTCATATGGTACCAAGTCTTTTTTTTTTTTTTTAATATGTTTGAGATTGGAAGCATTTCCTTGCTCTTCTTGCACAGGGGATTTATTAAAAAAAAACAAACCCACAACTGTTACTGGTCTGACTTAATACCAAAACCTTACACTGAGGGCTGATTTAATAGTTAATGAAACCAGCAGATGAATTTAAAATAGGAGGAGAATTTTTTTTTATTAAGTTGGGGAAGCATTCCTTTGACTAAAGCTGCTTGCCTCTGTGTATAGAAGTAAATGCCTAGAAGTTTGGGTTTTTTTTCAGGTGCAGAGACCAAAAGGTCCTTTGTTCATGCTAGCTGCCCAGATACTTCCCTTCAGAGGACCGGGACATGTGGCTAGGTGATTAGATATGGATGTGGTATAAACATACTTTCTTGAAAATGATGGGTTAGCCAGGGACACAATGATGCCTTAAACAATGTTTACTTAAAAACAAGAAAAAACAAAAACCAAACCCCAAGATCCCCAAAACTCTACAGAGAAAATTATGTGTTGCCAGTTAAAAATGAACAAACACCCTACCTCCCACGCCAGAATTAGGAATCTTACTGGATTAAAAAAAAAAATAGTTTTGAGGTGGGATTTTAGTTTACCCTGGAAAAGTTGGGGGGGAGGATGTGGATTTCTTTGTTGGTGTTTGTTTGTTTTTTGTGTTTTTTTTTTTTTTTTTTTGTAGTTTACTGTTGTTATTTCAGCTGTATATATATATTGGATCTATGTTGCCTTTGCATTCATTGATTTCTCTCAAAAGTGAGTTTGACAGAATTCAGCCTGTGTAATGAAGGTGAAATCTTTTTTTAAAATGATCATTACAAAGATTGTTTTTCAAAACATGAAGCACTACTGCTGGGATGACTAACATTAAAAGTAAATAAACATCACCTTCTGTTTTTTACATGAAATCCCAGTTTAAATACCAAAAGACTTAATTATAAGGACACAACTTCATTATGAGTTCTGGAAGTGAGGGCCATGACTGGGCTGGATTCCCTCATCTTTTATATTTCCCTTTCATCCATTTGCTAAGGCCAGTTCAGTTATCAGATAGAAGCAGATTGTTTGCTTTATAATGGCTAATTTTGGCTTTTGTCCGAAGAAGCAGAGCCAATCTGAATACGTTTCATGAAAGGAATAAAAGAAAATTGAGTATTCAGCTTGTAAGGCCAGTTGTGGGTGCACTCCAGAGAGTTTCGTTTGTTTGGCTCGCTGAAGAAGAGATCCAAACCAGGGAATTTGAGTTGGACTGTATGGTAAGGAATTTAGAATTTATGGTAGAGAATTAAGCGGTTTATACGGACCGTGAGACGCGTACTGATTCCTTGGACAGAGAAAGACCAAAACTGAAGCATTCACAACATTAGAACAAACCCCCATGACTTTAGATTGCCAGGGTGGTAATGGCTTGTCACACGGAGGTTTCTGAATAAAATAAAGCTGTTAATAAATGACATGCGTGGTAATTCAGTATAGTTGCAGTTATGCATTTGCATCTTTCTGCTTCTCTTGCAGATTAGAGGGGACTGTTGAACATTAGTGGCAACAAGATGCACCTCATATGCATGCTAATGGATTATAACTTTTTATAGGTGCAATTTGTACCTGTCTCTCAGTGGATTCGGAAAGTGGTGCATGAGGAAAAGATCGTTAAGCACCAGTAGACAAGCTTTGCTAATTAGCACATCTTCAAGTGCCAGTTCCCTTTTGTCCACTGAGAGAGAATGTAAATTACGCGTATTTTCTCCCTCTATCTTTTAGGCTTCTTGTGCAAAGTATCTCTTTGGAATGTAGAGACTGCAGATTTGTAGTTTTCAATTCTCATGATTAATTGAAGAACATGCATGGTTTATTCAAAAGCAGGAATGCTGCCAAAAAGGATCTAATTGGTTAAATAAATAACCCTGAGCTTTTATTGCTCAAAGTGTTTTTTATTGAATTAATAATGCTATATCACCCTCCAAATCAGTAGCAGTTAATGACTGATTTGCCTGAGGCTCTTAATATTTTTCCAATCAGTGCTAAATTGCAATGATGACTTCTTTTGCTAACTTGTAGCTCACTTTATTTGTTCACTTGGTATAATGGTGTTGATGGTAAGAAAACACTGGAAAATAGCATCCAAATTTCAGCTGGTTTTAGTTTTTGTTTTGCTACTGAAGAAATATTTCATTCTGTTCAAAACAGTGTTTATGAAGAACATTTTTGATAGGGGAAACAAAAAGGAGGACTTTTTTTTTTGAGAACTGTTTGGCATAAGTGGGATTCAAAAGCAGATAAGCATAATATTTAGACCCTTTGCTGGGAAAAAGGAGGAGTAATTGGAGCATAATATGATTTCATGGTGATAAGTAATATTCCGATATATGAACAGAGGTGTGTACTAAGAAGTGCTGCAGCATAGCATGCAAGGCACTAAAGGTTGTAGAAATTAGGTTTGAAACCTGTTTCTTTATATCTGTTTAGTTCTGGGAAAGACAACAAACTATCTCTGACTGCTTTTGGGTACAGGATTAAGATAGGTAATCATCTGGTTAACTATATCACTGTGTTGTTATGAATGCTCGTGGAAACATCGGTATAATTCTGAGAACTCCTAATTAAATAAAAATACTTTTAAAACTAGAAAAATGTTTGATGTTATTGAATACAAGGGGACGATATTACCATGTCTGTATTCAAGCGAATGTTGTTATGAGCCTTTTGTTTCGAATGTTAGCCTTTGTCCAGCACGTGAAATGTAAGTCCGGCAGCTGTGAGTTGGACTTCCTTTCTTCTCTTACCAGATGTTTGGAATTTTTTTCCTTTTGAAATTTTTCCAAGTGGGCCATGCTGCAGCAAATAATTGAGCCCCTTTCCCTTGAGCTGTTTGAGAGTAGGGATGGATGACTAGTCTCCAAAAGATGGATAAATGCAGTAGTAAGAGGGAGTAAAAAGGCCATGGACTCTTCGTGGTGGAGAGAACAGACTCTGCAGGGGGAGGAGAGCTGACTGAGTTTTAGGAAATCACAATATGCGAAGCGGGGAACTGTTGTTCACTAACTCCCGCAATACAAGAACTGAGGGAAACTTGAAACTCGATGGAGCTCCAGACGGCGGCGAACTCCTGGCACTTGCTGCTGCAGGAGGTAGTGGAGACAGACAGCATCAGATGGGATCAAAAAGGGGTTTGCCAAATTCATGGACAACAGGTCCATAAATAGATACTAAAAATACTGCCCTCCAACATCTCTAATTCGAGAGCTTTGGAGATGCTGGAGGAATAGGAGGGAATAGGCTATAGAAATTTGCCAGGCGTGGGGTATTCCTGAGATGCATCTCTTACTGCTCTGTTGGAGACACAGCACTGGGCTAGACAGACCATTGGCGATACCCTGTGGGGCATTCACTAACTTCTTAGAGGTAACAGTATTGACATGGGGAGCATTTTTAGCATTTAAAGACTGGAGTTTAACTAAATCCCTCTTCCTTAACCCATCAATGCAAAGGGCATATGAATTTCCTTCAGCTGCTGTATATCGAAATTTTTTTATACCACCATAGCTCCTAACCTGGATTTGGGATTATCTTTAAGGGGAAAGGAGGTAACAGTACTTCTTCATTCTGGTAGTCTCTTAGCTTCCAGAGCAACCTCTTGGGATGACTGAGAAAGTGGATATATCATAGACTAGCCTTGAGGATGTGCAGTCAGAAGATATCCTTTCTCAGCCTTTGGGTAAAGGGTGTCAGTGTGTGAGTGGTGAGAAGAAAAAAGTCACTTTGTCATCTTTGTCTCCTTCTCTCCCTCTGCTTTTGTATGCATATGTGATAATACTGTTGTCCTGAGAAAGTATTGGAGGCTGGATAAACACTTTTGAGATTAGGATAATAAAAGTGCATTTTTTGGAGTTCCTGTGTTGATTTTTGTGCATATTCATAGTCATATTCATAGAAGCATAGAATGGTTTGGGTTGGAAGGGACCTTGAAGATCATCTAGTTCCAACCCCCCTGCCATGGGCAGGGACAGCTCCCAATAGAGCAGGTTGCTCAAAGCCCCATCCAGCCTGGCCTTAAACACCTCCAAGGATGGAGCTTCCACAACTTCTCTGGGCAACCTGGTCCAGTGCCTCCCCACCCTCAGAGTGAAAAATTTCTTCCTAATATCTAATCTTAACCTACCCTCTTCCAGTTGAAGCCATTCCCCCTCGTCCTATCACTACCTGCCCTTGTAAAAAGTCCCTCCCCAGCTTTCCTGCAGGCCCCCTTTAGGTACTGGAAGGCTTCAAGGAGGTCTCCCTGGAGACTCCTCTTCTCCAGAAGAGAACCTGCTCTTCTCCTCCATTTGCACTTTTCATGCAGTCCTTACAAACTGTTTCTTGTTTGGTTTTTTTTTTTTCTATTCCTTGTTGCTAGGTGAAAGACTCAAGGAAAACAAAACGAGAAGGTGACTGCCTTGCCCATTTATTATACTTAGAAATGGTAGTTAGATGCATGGAGGGAAAACTAAGACTGCACTCTAATTATTTTTTTTATACCAATGGCATACATTTACTTAAAATAATAACAAGGTAGCATTTTTAGAAATAAGTGTACTTTAAATCACTTAACATTTTAAACTCTATTTCAATAAAACGCTGATATAAGTCCATGATTACATTAAGGATCAAGTTTGTTTTCCTCGGAGAGATCTAATCAGGTTATAAAATAAACAGTATTTTTTTCAGTGCAATGAAGAGAATTATTTATTTCCTTGGCTTTTATGAGAATAGCTACCTTTTGTACAAGACTTTTATAAAGTTCACATTCATAAGTCAGTCTAACTGGAAATGTACCACATTGAGAGGCAAGGCAATATTGTTCTAATCAGAGGTGAGGTTAGATGACTTGATATATCTTCTGCATTTTTAGTTTCTGTGTAACACTTAAGGCTGTATGATGTAGTTTTGTCAGTGGAAGAAAGGTCGAAGAAAGATAAGAGAGTGTTTACAGGAAAAGAGGTAAATGTAGAATTTGTTGTATGGATTTCTTTAATATTTTAAACACTGATATGTCTTTGTTCAATATATTCTTTTGGTTGTTACCTATAATGAAACAAGTCTTTTTTTTCTGTATGATGTAAAGGTAGACAAATGAGTTAACTACAAGTAAATGAGTTAGCTACAAGTCTGTGTTCCTTGCATATTTAGTTTTCTTATATTATGGGATCTAAAGCCTTGTAATCTTATTAAAGAAACATAGTGAATGGAACTAATGTTTGTTTAAACAAATGGTTTTGGATTGTGAGTCCAAAAGACCGTACCATCTCAGCAGTCGAGATGCTAGGTGATCTGTCTGTGGCTTCTGAAATGAGCCATCTAGAATACAGCATTCGACAGCTGTTTTAAACTCTTGCAATAGACATTGTTTTTAATTTTAAGACTTTGGCCATTACAAGACTACATCCATAAAAGTAATTTCCAGGTCCTTGTAATCAGGAGTTTGAGTTTCCTGCAATTCCACTCAAAGATGTCATCATGATATTAAAGCTAAGAAGAAATCTTCAAACAGAAATGCAGTGATACAGTCATGCCTGTGATACTTTTTTTTAAAAGCCAAATCCTGGTGGTCCATGTATAGAAAATCTGCTGAACCCCCTGCAGGACAAACTTTCTCTTTATCATCATGAGGAACTGGATTGTGGATCAAGCCTGGAGAGTGACAGGTGTGCGTACCAAGGTTTATATTGCTGTGCCTGTACATCAAGGCTATTGGCTGAGGAAACATAGCCCTCCTGAAGAGCAACAAAATATTCAGCATCTGTACCAAGTTCTGGCCAGCTGGCACCTAGACTAGAAAAAAAACAAAGAAACAAAAACCAAAACCAAACTTTGTTGCAACTTGGTCCTTTGAAAGAAGATAGTGGGAACTTTCTTTAAAGAAATAATGAGAATGAAATAATTGGCATGATGAATTAGTCATGGCAGCAATACCATTGAGACTTATAAATCCAAAAGCCTCGAATTTGAACAAGTGAGAATGGCATGCTGCCTGTCCATATTTGCCCAGTAAATTTCATTGTGGTCTGTGATCTTTGTGTGTGGATTTGCAGCTGATAATGATTTAAATCTCCATTTTGTCTAACATTTGGGCTTACGCTGTTGGTAAGGATCCTAAAAAACATATTTATCATCAGATTAAAAGGTGGCTGTGTAGATTTTATCATATTAAGTATATTTTTACTTTGTGCTGTTTATTGCCTACCATTAAACGCACAGCATTTTTAAAAATATTTTTTTCCAAATAATATTACAACCAGAAAGTTATTATTAGCAGCACTGCAGAAATGCAGCGCTTGTTTGTGCAGGAAGAGAAGGTTCATAAATAAATCCAGCAAATAATTCTGCACTCAATTTTTTCAGTACTTTAAAATGAGGTTTTTAGAGGTATATCAAAAGTCTGGTCTTTTCTGTTCTGGACACTTTACCTATTTATGTGTAGTGCTTTGAGAAGTCAGATTCAGAACTTAAATAGAAAGTTGGTATTTGCTGGTGATTGACTTGCCACAGACTCATTGGGTCCATCACACAGTTGATTTTTAACTGTACTTGATCAGCTGACACTTGACCATGCCCTGCTAGCTGCTGCTGTGAGACAGTCCACGTAGGAGGTCTTAGTGTGTATTTTGTTATGTCATTATTTTTTTTTCCTGATAAAATGGGAACAAAAGGCTTTTCTATCACTTGCCCACCTTCCTCCTCCTGAAAATGGACAGATGACATTTATGCTGTTGGCCTATCCTTTAGAGAGTAATTCTTTAGTGCTTGGCAGCTGATTGTTTTCACCTGTGTGAAACGGCAGTAATGCAAAAATCTGCCACGTTCCCTGTTTGTATGAGTTTATGTGAGGGTAGGCACAGCGCTTTTCCACTCGCTGTCTTACTGACTCTATATCAAAGAGTATGCCACATAAGTTTTTAATATTTCGTCCTCAGTTCAGAGGAAATGCTTAAGGAAATCTGCATCAGGCCCATGGCTAGTGTTTGTCTATGGATGCCATCTAAGTCAAGGACCTCTCTGCTTACCTGGACAGTTTGGTTTGTAACTTTTCTTCTCAAATGTCCTCACAGCTTGTGCTACTGAGGACCCCATAAGAGATGCCATATATGGTGATTCTCCATGGCCAGGATAATCATGTCAATTAACTGTACTTGAATTTTTCTCTTGGATTTTAACAAAAGCAAGCCATATCTCGCTTTTAATCTTTTCTTCCAATTTCTTCATGTTAGTTCTGGGCTTTTTTGTTTTGCTCTGTACATGCATACGCTGTATTCTGACTAGGGTGCTGCTGACCAGCCAAGTTGCAAGCTGAGCGTACTGAATGCAAAACAAATCTATTAACTTAGTTCACTGATGTGCAAATGCCTTTCCTGTTATTCTGCTGGACCCAAATTATCTGTAAGTATAACCACGTGGCATGTTAGCAGTGTCCTTTCTAGTGCTCTGGGCTTTTGGAGAAATGCATTGGATTGGCTCCAATGCCAGGCCAGTGTTGGATTTTTTGGGTTTTTTTTTTTTCTTTTTCTTTTTCTTTTTTGAAATCATTTGGATCCTTGCTGGAAGTATCAAGACCTCCAAGAACCTGTGTGTTTATGAATGCTGGGAAATGTGAAAGAAGAAGCAGAAGATTACAGATACCTGCCAATTTAGAGCTAAAATCTGCTTTAAAACTTCAAATACGAGCTTGGATTAAGTGATTTTAAAATACTACTATTTTTAAAACAAGCTATAATTTTCCCTTAAACTTCTAAATCCAGTTTAGTTGAAAAGTTCTACTCTGGCCAAAACGGGATGAGATTTTTAGTCATAACTGCTATTTCAGTACTGGCAGAAGTTCAGGTGTTGACATACTGTCCCTGCTTGAACTGTGACCCTACCAAGGCATTGCATCTCAGCATGGACTGCGTCAAACTTTGTGCATTCCTGTGACTTGCCGGTCTGGCTAGTCTAAATATAAAAGAGAAACTTGTGCTTGTAACTTCCCTAATTCTTTTTAAGTAGGAAATAGCTGTTTTGAATAAATCCATTAAGTTCTACTCTTGTTTTTCTTTTTTTTTTTTTCCCTCCAGTGATATGTTTGCATGCTTTGTTTGATGGATAACTGCTTCCCAGAATGCAAAAAGTTAATAGTTTGAAAAGATGAATATTTATATATTTAATATAATTTTTTTAAATTGGCTGATTAACTTAGTTTTTGTAATTCTCATAATGATTTTTATTATTGACAAATGCTTACTATTACATACATTTTTTTGAAGTACAAAAAAAGGTTTGGAAATTGTGATTTTTAACCTTGTTTTATATGGAACAAGTAGCCTGTTCCACTGGTAGAGACATATTTTGGATATTCTGACACTTCAATCAGGAGCAAGTATGCAGCTGAATGCACTTAGGTCTAATACAGGGTATTGTTAGTACATCCTTAGCACTTTGACACTTTCCCAAATTTATCAGATGGAAATAATGAGACAAAACGAAGTGGTTTATTACTGCTCCTTGGTAATTGCTTCTTACATCCCTGCTTCTTACTTTCCAGCTTCAACAGCATGTGGTTGGTGTTCTGTACATGCATCTTTTGGGCTGTACTTGTCTCTTCCCTGATCGCACTCAATAGATTTACTACTTACCTCAATATTTTTGTGAAATGTCTGTTTGGAAGAGAGGTGTTTGCTCTTATAAGGAGGGGATAAGAAAGCGGAGACCAATCACAGGGACTGGTAACTTGTATGTTTTAGGCTAATTACACAATGGTTCCATGGCAGTAAACCAGTTGACTCGAGAATGATGCTGTAAAGCTGATTATCCTAAAAACGTGGAGTTTAATAAAGAATCATGGAAGATAAGAAACAATGGAACCAGTGTAGTCTCTTGTCCTTTGATTTTTATCTTTGCTTTTCAGTGCAAGGTTGGAAGTGATAGATTTTGTGCTTATAGTGGATTTCTTAGCAGCTTGAATTGACTGGAGATACATGAATATGTACTCATATGTATAAGAGCCTGTTCTCTTCTAGACTAAAAGGGGGCAGAAGGTACTGTATGTGGACTCAGAAGAGTATCATCTTGTCCGCTGTGTGCATCTGTGTGTGTATGGCTGCATATATGATGGTTGAACTGCAGTGATGTCAGTAGATGTGGGCACAAGGGTGAGCCACGTTTGTCTAGAGTCTGCTGTGATGTTTTAGAAGTTGAAGATGTTGGAGGAGCAGGGGATGTAAGATGATGGAAATCTTATGACTGAGGAGTTAGAACTTCCGCAAAACAAAATGGAGCCTGTTAGATTTCTAAAGCAGTTGCTATCTGTTCAACATATGAAGCTGGAGAAAAATAAAACTAAGGGAACAATAGTTTTATGAGCTCTAGTCTCATTTGGAAAAAAAAAAGGGGGGGGAAACAGGGTGCTGGTAAAAAGCAGATACTGTGAAATAACCAAGATAGTCATGTTGGAATAATTTATCTGTGAGTCTAGAAGAGTAACTCTAGATAATACCCATGCAAAACCCATGAAGATCATTGCATGTACAACGTGCACAGTATGCAATGATTACAGATCAATTTCAGTTATAAATAAATGTTAGCTCCTAAGTTACATTTGAGAAGATTTGATCTGAAGTCAAACTTGGATTGTCTGAGAGAGATTTCTTCCACCATAGTAGATGCCATGTCCTGAAGTGTTTTGGTGAAGTACAGAATCAGGAAAAAAAAATCCATTGACCCTTAAAAAAGGAAATGTGATTTTATCTTGTTATTACGGGGAATCAGGATGTGAAAGTCACTGAGCTGCTGTGTCTGTATCACTGGAAATGCAGGTGATATGGGGTGACTGGCTATATGAGGAATAACTAATCTTGTCTTTCCCATAATCTGTATGTGGTCTTTGGAGGCTGACTTTCTGCAGGGCTAGTTCTTTCCCTTTGTATTACTCACACTACAGGGGCACAGTTTTCTAGAAACTGAGGTTTTCTGTGTTGATTTGGTGCAGTATGGTATTGCCAACTTAAATGCATGTTCTGAAGGCACTTGTATTCTTTCATAGCTCTTTGCTTTTCTCTAGGCCTTATATTCAAGTCCCCTATTACTGTGTTGGAAGAACTGGAATTACCAATTGCTTTGACTGGCAAGTAGTAGTGTTAATAGCCTCATGCTGTTATGGATATTTAATGAGGAATATAATAGTGGTTGATAACACTACAGTTAGAGCTTTGCATTTTATAAGCATTAAGTAAATAGTGTTTAGTGTTAAATGATGAGGGAAAAACAGTGAATCCTTGTCTTTTAAAAAAAAATTCTCGATGGGGGAGAAGATTTCTGGGGTACCCTTTTGATTGCATGATGATAATGAATGCTAAACACCTGGATTCTTACTTTACTTCTTTTTGCCCCCAGTATCAGTTTGTTTCAGCATATTTTTTAAAAATACCTGCATTTAAGGAATTAAAGAGGACAATGTACTTGCCCTGAGTTTGTAATCGTATGCTTTGTGTATTAGAAATTAATAGATGCCAATCTATTTCATGAAATCAAATACTATGGGTATGTAGCTACTTCTGGTGAGACAGATTTTTAAAAATGGAAATAGAAATAAATTTAATTTTCTTATTATATGCATCTCAGCAAGTTTGTGTTTTCTGTAATTATATAAATTGTCAGGTATTACTCAGTTTGGCTCTGTGCCGTATAAAAGCATGCCTGTTCCTGTTTCTCGTAACACAAGCCAAGATGGACAGTTTAGCAGGCAATCTCTAAGCTGGCAAAATGCCAGCTTTATAGAGAAAAATGCTTCAGATGCATAAATGATGAGCAGGACACTTTTTTTAACTGAAACCGGGTAAGTTCAATGCATAGGAAATGCAAGTTAGAGATAACTGAGTAATACCATTGTCTTTCTAACCTTTAAAGTACCCATCACACTGAAAACTCTGCTGTGTTAATGTACAAAGAAACAGTCCTGTTGTGGTATTTGTTTTTATCTGCTGTACACTTATAGTAGCAAACCATCTGTGACTTTTCATACTAGATGGTAACACTCTGTTTTAGAAGATACACAGGGAATTTGTGCAGCTGTTATCTTTGCTTAAAAGCTCAAACATGGTAAGTCATGAAGTTCCTGTCTTAAAGAGAAAAGTTAAATTGAAACTGGAAATATTGTGAACTGTATTCTCATATGCCCAAACCACAACATGCACTCATCGAATAAATACGTAACATTTATATTTTATTTTGAGTCACTTAAAGGCAGAGACAAAGCTTTGTTGTAACATGGTGAAATTATTTATTTTATTTTAATGTTTTTGGTTGGGTGTTTTTTGCGTTCCTCAATCTTAGATATTTTATGTTGTTATTGTTTAACCCTAGCCGGCAACTGTGTACCACGCAGCCACTTGCTCACTACCCCCTGGTGGCCTGGGGGAGAGATTCAGAAGAGTAAAAGTGAGAAAACTCGTGGGTTGAGATAAAGACAGTTTAATAGGTAAAGCAAAAGCTGCGCACACAAGCAAAGCAAAAGAGGCATTCATTCACTGCTTCCCATCTGCAGTCAGGTGCTCAGCCATGTCCAGGAAAGTAGGGTTCCATCACACATAATGGTTACTTGGGAAGACAAACGCCATTACGCCGAACGTCCCCCATTTCCTTCTTCTTCCCCCACCTTTATATGCTGAGCATGATGTCATATGCTATGGAATTTCCCTTTGATCAGTTGGGCTCAGCTGTCCTAGCTGTGTCCTCTCCCAGCTTCTTGGGTGCCTCCCACCTTCTGGTTGGCAGGCCAGTATGAGAAGGTGGAAAGTCCTTGACTGCTTAGCAACAACTAAAATATTAGTGTGTTATCAACATTATTCTCATCCTAAATCCAAAATACAGTGCTATACCAGATACTAGTAAGAAAATTAACTAGCTGAAACCAGGACATATGTGTATGTTTTGAATATGTAACATACAGTAAATGACAAGACATCGTTTCATACAGGAAAAAACATTATAAAAACTGAGCTAAGAGGGATGCCAGTGAAGACTGGTGAGACAGGAAGACTTTTACGTTGCTTACTTGGTTCTTAAGGTGAGAGATCTAGGGGAAGGAAATATCCGATTCCTCTTTTCCTTCCTTAGCAAAATAAAAGTGTGTCATTGTATAGAGATATCAGACCGTATTTTTATGTAAAAAATGATTTCCGGAAGACAGTCATATATCCTAAATCATATAGCCTCATACTATTGTTTTGTTTCTTTGGTTTAAGGTACACAGAGGAGTTGTGTTGTGTGGCCTTCCTGGCATGTCCTTTGGGACATGCCCAGCCTTGCTCAGGTGTTGAAATCGGGGACCTGAGCATCCCGAGCAGCTGCCCTCTGCCTGCTCTTGCTTGGTGCCATTCCTTCCACAGCAGCTAGGTCTCGTCCTCTCTGTACTCCTCTTTTTAACGTCTGGTGAGGGTGATCCTCTGCAACCCTTCCAGACACATCATTTATTAGTTTATTGAACTATAATAGTTAAATATCTATGTTTTATAGAAGGTCAACCTATCTGAAGTATTGCTTATTTCCAAATTGGAATTAGTAATTTCTAATTGTACAAGCCTACTGTGCTGATTGTTGTGACTCCAAGGTGTCCCTGCCCGCAGCAGGGGGCTTGAAACTAGATGATCTTTAAGGTCCTTTCCAACCTAAACCATTCTATGTGATTCTGTGATTTCCATAGGATGATGGGCTATTTTCCTAATATTAATCAACTACACTAAATAGAATTTTTTTCTGAGTTTATTGAAATCAATAAGGTAACCGAAATGCTTAGTGCTGAATGATGAGTTTTTTGTGATGTTTTAAATGCTTTTTATTGGGGTATGGATAAAGTCGTCTCTCATTCGTGAGTACTTAATTAACATGGAACCGCTTTGTCTTCATTGTTGTTGAGATTATCTTTAATCACTGTGGTATGATAACAGTGGCATAGATAGGAAATAATAAGTTAAGTCTTGTTTCTTGCTTAAAGGGATTTTTTACTTATATTGAAAAGATAATTATGTTCTTTATTTGTAGAATTTTACTAAACATCTTCATCTCCTATCTCTTGTTGATGTTTTTCCTTTTTAAGGATTTATACTAACTTACTAGGAATTTTACTGTAGGAGGATAGGCTCTGGCAAGCGTGTAAAGCCATGATGCTTCTTTTTATCCTGGTAATTTTATTGTTGTGTTTTCTTGCCATATGCAAATTCATTTTTAATCAGTTAACACAGCTTTTCATCCACAATCCAACAATGTATTTATGGTGTTTTGCTTTTATGAAAAGCAAACCGTTTTATCTTAGATGACTGTATGTCTTTAAAGATAATATCCTTTAACATAAACAATGCTAATAGGTTGCATTTCTTCTCCAGCATTTCCTGGGTTTCACACTTGTGCTGGTAGCTGAAGTCAGTCCGCCGTTTTCTGGTGGTTCCCCTTCTGACGTACGTCCCTTACGTTGGGTTACTAAAATATATTGGATTGCTTACTTGGCACTCCATCATTTTGAAATTATCCATGTAAACTGTTTATTTGCTGTATAAGTATACTTACTATAAGTATCGTATGTAGATTTTTATGAAGAATATTTTACTATTGAATATTTTATTTTAAGAAGGTATTTATCATATGAAGTGGTCCCTGACTGTCATGTTTGTGCCCTCAAGTAGAGGACAGATGGCAGATATTTAATAATGAAGAGCCATAATGAGAACTGTTCTGTTAACCACTGAGGAAACCTGGAACAAGGCAAAGTGTTTCCACGTTAAAACAAAACAATGGATGATGAATGGACAGGAGTACCCAGGAACAGTGAAGCAAGTCTGTCTTGTGTTGTAAGCAGCAGTGCTTGTGCTAGGGGTTGTTTTTTGTTTTTTTTTTTTGTTTGTTTGTTTGTTTTTTTTTTTTTTTTTTTTTTTTTTTTTTTTAAGACATCAGCAAAATAGTGCAGGGAGGGATAGGAGAACACTGCAGTGATTTGCAGGTGCTGACATGCAGCTTCTCTTAAGAAGGATTGAGTGGGAGGAAGGCCTGATGAAAAATTAGCAGCAGTGGCTGGTTGTAAAGGCAGGTTGGAGGTAAAATTTGCTGTAGGTTTGGGAAGAAGAGAAAGTAGTCCATGTAGGGGCCTTGAAAGATATTTTTTTTTTAATTATTTTTTTTTTCTTAAGCACAGCTGAAACCTTCAGAAGGGGGTGAAAATGGTGTCTTAGTGAAAAAGATGTGCTAGGAAAATGCTTTTTTACAGCCATGTATCTGAATGGATAAGAATGGGCCACATCTGTTTCACAGTTAGCGAGGGATGCTGCAGTAATTGCACATCCTTTGCATTTTTCCTCTCAAGCGTGTTTTGCATAGATGGATATGAAGGCTCAGGCTTTAGAAAACGTGTGTGTGAAGATTATTCATACATTAGATAAAAGGTCTTGAGTTTCAGCTACTTTGCATATTTTGGCATGAGAGTTGCCTGCATGTAGTGTTCCTCACCCTGATGTCTGTCCGTGGCCTTTATCTGCAAGAGCCTTCAGCACCTTAAAATATCGACTGACTTTGACAACTGCTCTGTTTGTGGAAAGCATATGTTGCATGTTATTCTTGCCTGTTGTGGAAAGGTAGTGGAAATGGCAGGGGAAAGGGTGCTTTAGAAAAGTGGCTGCTGTGTAAGGAGTTACTTGCAACTGCATTCTGAAAGAGGAACATCCTTATCCTCTAAAAAAAAAACCCCAAACCTACAAAAGATTTTTAAAATATAAAGAATTCTAGTGCTTTTAGACAATTATACCTCCAGGAATTACAGACCTCTATGAAATTGTTTAATTTCTCAAGGAATTTTCCCAAGAGCTAAAGTGCTAATAATTTTACAATGCATCTTTGGCTAAACTTTTCAATGATTTCAGTGTGGATTTAACTATGGGCTTTTGTAATTTAGCAGTATTTGCATTTATGCACCTTTTTTGCATTGCTTTTAAAAACCTTTCCTACTGATGTTTGCAAAAAAAAATTGTGAAAGTGAGAAATTCTGATGATGTAATCTGTGTGAAGAAAAAGGTAAACTTCTTTAAACTTTTTTCTCTAGAATAAAAATTTATTGTGGTATAAGCTTGTGTGCCTTTGTTATTATAGCTGGGTCAGTTTAAACTTGTTTCTAGCCTCAGGTTCCTTTCTTCCGTCTAACCTTTCTGTGCCTTAGAGCTTGCTCAGCCCATGGGAAGTCTGGCACAAAGGAGGAGGACGCTGTGGGAGTGTTTGGACGTGTGTTCTGAGTATTTCTAGATGTCCCAGCTGTCTCCAGTTGCTCTTCATATACTTAGGAGGAGACAAGGTCTAATACTTTTTGCTAATTTTTTTTTTTCTGTTTTACTTTTCAAGAGGAAGTTTTGTTTCGCTTCAGGTACCCTTCTGTTGGTCCTCCTTCATCCAGTGAACTGCTGGACTATTGATGACTGTGACCAGCACTTAGAGACTAAGTTATAAACTGCTAAGCAGTTGCTATTTCCAGTTATTTTGCTGGAGAATTTAGGTTTTTCAAAATCCAAATGGAAAAGCTTGTGTTCAGGTCGGGAAAAGAGCATCTTCTTCTAAGGCTTCTAAATAATATGCTGAGAGCTGTGACTGATATAAGATAAAGGTTCATAAAGTACAACAAGGTTCATTGTAAATAGGGGCTGAGTGTAAGCAATGCATTTCAGGCACATCAGAGGTGAAGACATCACGTATCTAGCAGCTGAGAGGGGTGCAACTAGTGCTCAGGCCTTCTGTAAAAGACAGTACGAAAGAGTCATTGCTGGTATTTTCCCCTGTGCTCAGGAAGGCATTTTTGCACTGCATTTACAGTCTGAAGACTACTAGCTGGGGAAGTAATGTAGATCAAACACAGAGCGTGCAGTGGTCCTTGTCATTAGGCCATTGTTTTTTCATGGTTTTGGTAGAACAGCTGCTTTTTGTAACCAGATCTCAGTAAATTGTAATTTGTGACTGGCACACTGGGAATAGATTAGTTGAAACATCTTGATGGTGATGTGGTTAATCCCATGAGCTGATTCCTAATACTTTTATTCCTGCAGGCTTAATTTGGGGTTTTTTGGAGGAGAATTTTTTGTGCACAGCACAGAGATTGTGGCCCCTTCTGTGCCTCTTTTTGCAATATATGCTTCTTGCATTTAATAGAAAGTGTTATCTACTCTGGTTAACACCTTGAACACTACTGCCCCTTGGTTATTGTTGTTTCTGTTGTCCCTCCATTCTTATCTTCAGTTTCCAGATTGTTCTATGTCATGGCTTTCACATTTCACTGCTTTCACAGTTTTCCCCTTTTGCCTGAAGATGTGCTGTTTTTCAATGGCAGTGTTAATAGTAGGATCTGTAGTATTCAGTTCTGCACAAGGAAGGGACTTTGATTTGCCCAGTCCAGGAACAGAAGCTTTAGCGAAGGTAACTGTCCTGCAGAGTAACTTTGTGCCGTGACTTGAAATGGTTCTGTTTCTGAACTTCAGAATCCCAATTGCATCCTAGGCCTGGATGTAGTAGCGTCTCTGGAGACACCTTTTATAGTAGAAGCTGAAATGACAATGCAGTGTGTGGATGCCTAGATTTTAGAAAGTTAAGGTTCTCTAAAATCTTGCCTTGGGCCTCTTGCTGCTGTTCGTTATTTTAAGGTATACTACTACCTTTTATTCTTAAAAGAAACACTTTGTTGGTGTGACTTCTGAATTAATTATATGTGATGCTCATAACTAGGTATGAAAGAGCTATTGCAATTTTCTAGTGGCTGATTTTTCCCACTGTTTTATGATAAAATATTTTAAGACTTTTATATAATGGTTTGGATGATCATGATAAGTGATTCTGTCATCGCTCTACATTTTATATACATAAATGTGTATATATGTATGTGTGTTAGAATACTTGAATTTTAAGGGTGATGGGAGATGATGTTAGAAACAGTACCTGCATATTTCTTTCTCTGTTTCTGTGCAATTTACTTACCCATGCACGCATCGTAAAATAAAATTAAATGGTCATCTCATTTTTAGGATTGGTGGTGGTGGTTTTACTTCTGCTTTCTTTTGCTTACCTACTCCTTAGTATTAAAATTGGTGTCCTAGAAAATGGGAAAACAGTGCAACAAAAAGGGATGCTGGCATCCATAGAAATAACTATAAACATTATTTCCTTTTGTAGCTGGAAGTAAGCAAGTTTTCTGAGGACGTTAGTGAGAATTTAGTAAAAATAAATGCTGGCTGCGCTCAAGGGATGATTTTCATTGAGTTGCAGCTTTCTATTATCTTTTGGTTCAATTTAATAATCCATAACATAGAAGTGGTTCTTAGAGCTGTTTTGCAGGACTAAGTTATGGGTTTTTTAAATGAAAAATCAGGAGGGAACTCAAAGCTTGCCATCTGCAGAATGAAGTACTAGCATTTTAAATCATTTCTTGGTTTGAACATCTCTTGGAGAAAACTCTTTGCCTTCCAAAGCGTGGCAGATTATATATTTAAAACGAATTTCAGAAGAGTTGCCATGAAGTTTTTGAAGTTTAATTTGACCAACGTTGCTATTCAGAAAAATGTTTGAGAACTGCAGGGGACAACTTTCCTTTGGTTTTGTTGCTCTTTGAAATGAGAGCTTAAGGTGATGATCCAAGATAAGTAATGAATAATTACATTGTAAAATTAGATCATTAAAGGAGTGCAATAAAACACTGAAAAATCCTTTAAGAGTGAGCCACGAATTGAGTTTTTACTAGAATAATTCTGTTTGGGAGGTGATTTATTGGGAGTGATGATGCACTAGATTTCAGAGATGTTGATTTGCTACTTTTATCATATGTCTGAAGTTCAAGGAGTCCAATATCTACAATGCATTTCAAAAAAGAATCATTCCGCATTCCTGTGTCTTTAAGCATAAGTATTAGATCTTCTGTGGAAGGGGAAGAACATCCAGTATTTCAATAAATTTAAAGGATTTTGCATCTTGGTCAGTTTTCTTGAGGATCAAGCACAATTATTGCCTTGTTTACAAGAGTTTACCCACATCTTCAGGTAAGTCTGTCTTGTCTAAGTCTGGAACCCTGTTTTGATGACTAGGGAAGGAACTGAAATGATGTAACTTGTCTGAACAGAGCAAGTTGTCAAAATCCATCCAGAGCTGTTCTTACATGACAGATAGTTCTCCCTCATTCTTTGAGTCATGTCCCATTTGTTTCAGAGAGCCTTAATCTGTTTTGTAATATATAAATAGAGCCATTTTATGAAGCAGATGGTTTAAAAAGGACTGTCGGAGAAGAAAGATGAAGCAGATGAGTGTTTTTCTGCTGTAGAATGAAATTCTTGGAAATGTTGGATTCATTAAAAATCCACTTCCCTCACTACTTCTCCCAGTATTTTAAGGGTGAGCTTCATCTGCTGCACAGTACCAAGTGTCTTGCTTTCTGATTTTCTGTCAGTATTTCTTACGAGATGGAGAACTGGCTTCCTCATTAGTCCTTTGGGAGTAATTACAGATATTGAAAGGCTGGAGCTGGAGTTGAATGAATTCCAGTCTTGTTTGTTTGGTGTTTTGTGGAGACCAGTGGGAATGCTTATAGTGACCTGAATGGAATTTTTACCACGGTTGCTACTCTCCAGCTCTCCTTGTTCCTTTGCCATCAAGGGGACAGCTCTGGCATCCTTAACCAATTTTTTCTCTACGGAGGTGGACCACACATCGGAAGTAGTGTGTCTGTAAAAATAAACAGAAGGAAAACAGAAACGACTCCTGTGGTTATGCTGGTGCAAATGAAGTTGATGTTCCTTCTGAGGCAATTTCTGTAGAGAAGGTTCTAAAAAAGGGGTGGGAGACTTATGTTATTGTTCTGACTTTTTCCATCTTTTCCTTTCTTTGAATCGTTGACGTACAGGGGCAAGTAAAAGAGCACTAATAAAGCTCTGTCATAATCAGTTTGATGGAAAACAGACTAATGCAGAATGGGAGATGCCTGAAGAAATAGACGGTGTCCCTGTGCAGTATATAACATTCACAGGTACTAGGGTGGGCAACTAAGTTGAGTTTTTATACAACTTTCCCCCCAAGATTTCCACTATGCACTTTGGGGAGTCAGAGCAGAGGTGCTGTTGAGCAGCACTAATTGCTTTTATTGACTTTGCAACTGCTTGTACAGATGAGATGCCTGAAAAACAAGCTTGTTAATTTTGCCATACTGCTGTCAAAAGACACTGACAATTCTGTAGGTGTCACTCAATAGGCTATAAAGAACATGTTGTGATGTAACTTTATTTTAGCTTTCACTTATTAACTTTAGCTTTTATTGAGAAAGCTGATTTTAATTTACAAACTGCAAGCAAAGCTCTGAACCTGAAAACACAACAGATGTCTTAAATCCCAGTGATATATCCTCTGTTGGAAATTGTAGTAAATTCTACCATATTAAAAAAAAAGGGGGGTGGGGAGAAATCATAGTGCACATGGCATACCCATCAATTTTTTAAGTAACTAGTTGTCTGTAATGACTCTTCTGACTTACAGATGTTTCAAAAGATGTAGAAATGAGGCATGAATTGGGACATTGTCAGGAAACAGCAAATAGCGCTGTCTCTTGTTGCAGTTTTAAGCATGTAAGAATGTGAAAACAAGAACAAAATACTTGGTGCCGAGTTTATTAACCTCCCACTTGGTGACTTGCCTTATCCTTTCCATTTCAATATTAGTTTTGATTTCCTTCAGTTATTGAATCAGGACTTTTTCCTCTTCTCTCCTGTGCCTTAATGCCTGCCTCTCAAATGGGATCTGCTTTTGCATTTAGAGGCTATGCAGTCCTTACACATTAATGTTATATGTGAAAATGAGGTGTTTTCTTGGCTACCCAATATAAAAGCAGATGATCCTTATACTCTGTAA
>VZSZ01002521.1:1207065-1304795 GCA_013398815.1 Ibidorhyncha struthersii | reverse complement strand
AAAGGAAGGCAGCCTGTATACGTAAAACCAGTGTATCAAGAAGTGTTTATCGCTGTCTTTCATTGTTACTGGTTTTCTGAGCTCCCAGTTAGTGGATAGGAGGGTAAGGAATTACTGAGCCACGGGAGTACAGCTTCTGCTTTGTGTTTTGTGCCTATAAACTCCATCCTAACTGCTCTGAGATATATCACCAGGCTGCCATAACAAAATGTGCATAATAAAGTAAAAATAGAGTGCTCATATTTATTTTCCCTGCTCTATTTGGCCTCTGCCTTCAGAACTGCCCCAACTCGGTGTCCCAAACCACACTGACTGCCTGTTCATCTCTTTGCTCTACCTACTTTGAGGCTTTAAGCACAAAGCACAAGGCCCATAGGTCTTTTGGGGAAGAACGTGCTCCAACAAGGGAATAGGAAAACCTTTCCCATTTTTTTTTCCCAGTAGTTCCCAGTAGTAGTATACAAAACAGTGTGAAGGATCTCCGTGGAAGTAGGTAGGGAAAATTTTCTTCCAAACGCTGATGAATCTGAACCATGTCCTTAAGAGGACTTTTTGGGGAATGAGGAGGGACTGTGACATAGTCTTGAGTTTTATAAAGAAGAACATTTACCCTTCAGATACCTGACAAACTCCCCAAAAGTAAATAGTGTGTAACGTATTCCTCATCTTTCTGAAAGCAGTGGCTTCACCATGAAATCTTTTTCCTGAGAGAATTAAAGTAAGAAAAACAAAAAAAAACCCAAGCCCCAAAACCTAAACAACCTGAAATGTTCTTAAAATGCAGCTGCATCTGATCTGGAGCTACAAGCAATATTTATGTGCACATTTAGTGCACACTGTAAGTAAAGCAGACATTTGAAGTGGTCCGTGAGTTAAAAAGTGTTTTCACGTTTCCTGTTGCTTTCACCGTTTTGTTCAGTTTCATCTCATCTGCAATAATGATTGTAAAATACTACAATTCTTTGTAAAATTATGGGGGGGTTTACCCTATTACTTTAATGTTATTCTGTTTAAATCCCATTTTAACATTGTTTTTATCTGGGATAATTTAGTATACGTTTCTGTGTGGTCTAATTTTCATTTACAATCTATGTACCAATACTGCCTCCAGCACAATGTAATGTGAGAGCCAAATTAATTTGTTTTGAAAAAAATTCAGACCTTGGGGTAGAAAGAGAGTAAGTTAAGATGCGGGGTGGGTAAAAGCACTGGCAAATGCAGCATGGGCACCAAGTGTATGTGTTTAGTCAGCAGTAGTCAGAGTTAGTCAGTTTAGTCAGAGTTTGAACCTTATATTAGACAAAGGGTGATTATCTCAGATTTATCTGCAGTGCATGTTTCTCTTTGCTTTGTTGCATTGTTTCAAGTTCTCCTACCTTTGAAGGAGGATGAGAACTTTGGAACATGGCAACTTTTCCAGTAGTCTTGTTTGTGTTTCTGAAGGGAGCACCAGTCCTAACATCAGGATTTCCATATCAAGTCTGGGTGTGCCTTAGTTCTTTCTTCTTGTTTGTGCTATTTATTTCCTGCACTTATTCTAGGAAGATTTTAGGGACTTGCTCTGGTGCAGGTGTTCTAAATCAAACGCCTTTTTCTTCTTATTTAATTACAAGCGATCAGAAACAGCAGAATCGTACAAGTGCTTGCAGACAGGACATGCATCCTTCCGTCCTGTCCTAGGAAGCAGAATCTTCTGTGTCGCAATTCACGTTGTTGAATATTCCTAAAGGCATTTCTTATAGGAGTTTCCTGTTTATTGGGCAGTTTGCTGCAGCTAGTTCTGTATGTATTACTGATTCATACTGTTAAGTTGTGAATTAACATCTAAATTGTGAGTGTTGCTTGGTGAATTGTCAAAGACAATGAGAACCAATGCCAGATACTGAAGTTAATATTGCATTTTAATAGATGCCTCTCAGGATAATGTAGTAAATGTCTCTGCATACTTTTCTGCATAAGTTCTCCCAACCACTTGAGTGTGAAAACTCCAGATCATCCCCAGCAAAACCTCTTGCTCTCTTTTACGTGAAGTTTTTACATGAAATGGGTATCTTGAGCAGACTTGAAATACAGGAGCAAAATCAGATCCAGGTATTCTTTTTCTGCTGCCTGAAGTGAACATGTAGGACATCAGTGTGGCAAATGCAGAATCATGCTCTTCATGCTCTACTTAGTGGTTCAACTTTTGAAAAAAAAAGGTGAATGTAATATGCCACTTGAAAGTAAGTATAGATTCTGCGAAGACTGACGATACTAGAGGAGGGCAACGAGGACTGTGAAAAGAAGTCAGCTGTGGGCACAGTACAGAGCAATCCTGGGATCTGCTGCCTGCTTTGTCATTTATGCCTAGTGCACAGCAGGGGATAGTAGATGTTTGCTTTTAATAACAGCTTATGATGAACTAGGTGTTGTAATGAAATTTTTGACAGGGATCCTACTCGTACATTAAACACTTCTCCTTCCTTAATTTTGTTAGTACAGAACAGAAGAAAAAAAAAAATCTCTTGAGGAAGAGCTTGGAAATTATTATGTGTGTCCTCCCTGGGATGATGCCCAGGACTAAAGTGTTTACCTCTGTATCTTTGCTTTGCCTGAGGCATTTGTGATTGCTTCAGCACTGAAAGCAGCCAGGGAGATGGGAGTGTGCGTGCACGTTGGGTGGCAAAGGGAGGGACAGGCTGCTAGAAGAATGCCAAAGCATTGAATGCTTTCACTGCTGATGGGGAAAACATTTGGCCCTGGGTAAGAATATTTCAGACAAGTCTTGGAATATGTCCAGATCACAACCACCATATTCTTGCTATCTCTACTGCCACCTACTAAAAAAAACCCACAGCATTTGACTTTGTGCTGAGGAGAGAGTAGAAGAGCTAAGAAGCTTGCCGGGGGGAAGGGGGGAGCATCTATCAGTTTGCAATTTACGGTACCAGATGGACTGTGCTGTGTGTTCTGGCTCTGGTGATGGATATGCTAAGTTTTTTCTTTCTCTCATGCATGCTGAGATGGAAGAAGGGAAAACATCCATCATTGAAGGAGAACAATCTAAGCCAAAAAAAATTGAGGCAGAATATGAAAACACTGTAGATTAAGAAACTCCTGTTAATTCTCTCTCTAATTCTTATATCATAAATGATTCCAATACATTCAGGCTGGGAACCTAAATTATCGGAAGCTTGTTGATGTGTTGCACCAAAACCCCTGCCCCCCAGTATTATTTAAGAACTCTCCCCCGTTTGAAAAAGAATGCTGCAGACCCTTTTTTTTTTCCTGATACATAGCAATTAAAACTAGGACTTACCCAGGATTTAATATGGTCTTCTGTCTTTAAAGTAGAGTGGATATGATTTCTTTAAATCATTTTGGAGCATTTAGACTAACAAAGTGGATAAGCCAGCTTGTGGGATAAACCAACATGCGTGAAAACTGGCACAGTTGTTAAACACTGCACATTGTAATGGCATTTTGTTGGGGTATTATTACTTCAGCTGCACAATTATGGGAGCCTGCTACATATTAGCAGAAGCTTTCCTCATAACCTCAAGCTATATGCGCTGAGTTATTTTCCTCTTCAGACTATCATCTTGGGTTCTCCCAGACTACATATCATTTCTCTTTTTCCTCTGTAGCAGTGCATGCTGTAGGCAATAGTGAGTGTAATACTTTCTGCATTGTTAGGCAATGAGCATTATCAGCAGCTGCAATATTCGGGATTAGTTTTTTCGTTATTATTTGGCATCTGCAGTACCTACATGAATCTGTTCAATCCTGTTTCTCCAGAAGGCAGCTGGGCTCTGACTGAGAGAACGCGACCATAAAGCTTTCCTGAAATTGTCACTATACTCAGGAGTTCACTCTGAATTGGAACTGCAGTTGTCACAACGCAGTTCACTGAGATACGTTATTTATTTAATGAAACTGGGATACGTTAAAAGACATTTTCACATTTTATAATGGTGAAATCAGGACAGGGCAAGGTTCTCAAGGCTGCACCACAAATCAGTTGCTGAGCCAGAAATGTAATCCAGGTCTCGTAACCCCAAGCTTCATCCCTGGTCCGCTAGCAAGCAGATGTCTCTGAATTAAGCATGCTACAGAAATTATACCAGCTGGTGTCCTGCAGTACAGAAAATGTCTTTCAGAATAGTAAATAAAAAACAGGGTTTTCCTGAGGGTTGTGGACTTTTTTCTCTAGAAGGTGTCTGCCACCTAAGCTTTGCTTGATTTTTTTTTTTTAAACTAGATGGAAAACATTCACTGGCTTTTGCAAAAGGTCAGATAAAATGTAATGTATTATTTTACGGTTACATATCTAAAGATGCTTTTGCTCAGGATTTCTCTTCTATGATACTCATACTATTGGTTTTACCTTTCTTAGCTTATTTGCCTTCCTTGGGAAATAAAGTAGCCATATACTGGTTAATGAAAGAAAGGGAGCAACCAAAGGGAGTTTGGTTTCAGGCAGACTAAATGCGTAGATTACAGCATATTCTGTTTTGCTTGTTTTTCCTAAATTGACATAGATATTGAAGAACTTAAGCAGTGATCAATGAGATTTAAGATTTCCATGCTAACATAAGTTTTGAGTGTGCAACTTAAATTTGAGAATTACTTAGGACATGAAATTACTTGGCAGAATTCCAGAAGAGGAATAGCATTTTATTCCATGGCTCTTATCAGGGTGTGTGGAGTGATGTTGAGACTATTTTTCTTACAGATGAAAATTGTAGAAGAGGTAGAAGCAGTACGGTGTTTCATTTTGGGGAAGAAAGGAGAATTCTCAAGAAGGTTGTTGCGTGGTATCTCTCCCTCGGGGGAGGGGGGGAACAACCGAGAAAACAACACAAAACATGTATTGAGTTTCATCTTAAGGACACCCAAAAATGCTAGAAACATTCATTTTTATCTAAGTCTTGTAGACATGCACACACACACAAATAGATCTTGTGTACGCTACACTATAGTGTTTAATAATTCTCTTAACTGACTTTCATTATGAAGTTTATTTCTTTGGTCGTGAAACTCTCAGCCTCTTGTGTTGTCAATACTAACACAACCTTGCTGAAAGGTGTTATTCTTGTCAGTATCCTGGAACCAGAAAAGACTGTCTGGATTATCAATCCAATGAACTTCACGTTCGGGAAACCATGGAAGAGTTTGGAGGTACATAGACAGCAAATACCAGTGGCAACAGAGCACTTGAAATGTCCTATAGACTTCAGTCAAAGGCTAGAAAAACACAAGGATAAATGGTGTCGTGCTCAAGAATAAATATTTTCAGAAGTTTTGCTGTCAAACTCAAGGAGATCAGAGTTGTATCAGAACTGATTTATTTTAAATAAAAATACTCAGTTGTGTAATTTGTAGACAATTGGATAAAGGCCATGTTTTCCCTGCTCTTTGAAGTCTTCATGAAAAACATGACTTCAGTGGGAGCAAGACCACAATAATTTCTTCTTTATTACTGTTTTTCTCCATCTCTACCATTTCAAACTGGGTAATACTGTTCATTCTGTCAGCAATCTTAATAATGTATTATACTTTAAAAATTACTGTTTTGGGAATCATGGTTTTTGGCAAGAGCTAAGTGCTGCTCTTGGACTATAAATCTGTGGTGGTTTGTTAAAAGGTTAAATTTACACTAACATGTCTTGTCACTTTGACCCAGGTGGAGTTATTGCAAGTAAGTAGGGCAAGTTCAGCAGATTTTAATGAACTTTTATTGGTCAAATCCCTGCAAAACCAAATCAGTGTTATGTCATTCAGTTTTACAATTTTCAACCAGGGAACTCCAGCTGACTGGGTGACTTCACATATTCTGATCTGTGCTTTCCTGTCAGCAATACTTTTCCTGTCCTGGCACTGCAGTCTCTACATTTTTTCTTATTTTGGCCTAGTGAAGATTGAAGCAATATTGTAAATAGAGTTAAAACTGTGGGTAATTCGTGAATCTAACTTTCTTTGTCAAGACCTTCCCTTTCAGAAAAACTGGGAAAAGGTGCCATGGCCAGTAGTATAGCTATCAATATGCAGAATATGACCAGGACTCATTCCTGAGCGTTGCCACGTGTTACAGCAAATGCAATGAGTCTGCTATATGGGACTCTTTTTATTTTTCTTCTTTTCTGCAAAGATGATCTTCATATGGGCCGTGAGTGTCTTGTGCTCCGATTATGTTGGAGTTACCATGCCTATAAAGTAAGCCTGACAGACTCTTGATTGAGTCATATCTATTGCTTATGTGATTTGTGTAGGGGAGCATGTGTGTCCACGGTTCTTCGTGACTTGGAGCTCATCTTCAGCAAAGGAAGAACAGTGCTGGAGCTTAAAGGAGTCCTGGTACTGCTCCTGTTTTGTCCAGATGTGATTTCTGAGTTGATCCAGAAGACAAATCTGTGAAGACCTGGACATTTCCCAGCCCTTCATGTGAAGGAGTAGGGAGTGGGTGTAGCGCTCCAATACATTGACCTTCTGCTCTGCAGTGTGTGTCTGCCTGTTTGGGATACCTTTGTGTGGGCTGGTTCTGTGGTCTCAAACAGTTGCGGCTGGGAAATGCTCAAGGACGTTGTTGATTTTTTCTTTTGTTCTTTTTTCCCTAAGAATTGCTACATTTATTTTGTTTTGGTTTTAGTTTACTCAATATTGTGATTTGAAAGGCATATAAACAAAATGCAGCTTTGTAAGAAGAGTATTTCTTTCTTTCATGTTCCATATGCCTAAATTTAGCTTAATAATTGCCATTTTCCTGCATCCATTCTTTAGTCCAGTAAATAAACTGGATTTAATGAGATCTCTTTCCTTACGTGAAGTCCTCTTATGTGAAGAGAGAGATAAATAGTAATATTAGCTAGCACACATTATGAGGAGAAATGTTAGTTTTTGGAGAAGGAGCACAAGGTTGTATATAGCAGCTGTTCTAACCATTCATGCTTGATTCATCCCTGAAAGTGGGATGTATTTGCATAACGCAGGCGTTTTTGGGAGGAAGGGAACAGGAGGGAGGATATTTGTATCTTTTTTTTTTTTACGCACACACCCCCAATTTTGGTACACTTTCAGTTTTGACATGATTTTCTCTCCTGCTGCCAGATAGCAACAAAAGGAAATAATTTTTTCAATAGTATTTTAAGCAGTACATAAAGTTTACTTATATGTGCTCAGTTCTCCTGTGTGTAGATGGTGAGAGTGCTGAAGCAGGGTAAAAACCCATCTCCCTGTTGTTGCTGACGCTTCTACTTCAACCCCACCAACGTCAGCAGAAGTCACTTGAAGCATCTCGCCTAACTCAGGTCGTGATCTCTGTGGAGCAAAAGCCAAGGCTGGCTGGGGGAGCAGTGTGGAGCAGGCGTGTTCATATCCCTTTTCTGCCTTGTGAGGTGAGCAATAGTTGCCATTAGGTATCGTATGAAAATCCCGGGTGCCTGGGCAAGCTCCGAGCTGACTGGGTGAGGCGAGGTTGCCGCTGTGGCATCCTGCCTGAGCAGTGCTGTGCAGCTACAACAGAAGTGGGAAGTCTCAGCACGCAGACGAGCCACGGTGTCTAGACATGCTACGATTATTTCTTTGCTCAATTCAGTGTGTAGTCAAATATCTTTCCAAATATTCTAGACAGATTTGAGAGCAGTGCCTGTATCCGCATGACAGTGAAGGCTGTTGACTGCATATGCATCCTCCTCCATGTCTCCACCAAATTTAATCATACCGCTTGGTCATACCAATGGCTTCAGTACCATATTCTAACAGCAGTGGGAAACAGCCCTCCTATCTGTTTATCATTAAATCTAGTGAAGATTTCTGGAAAATTTCCACTACTGTACACATACGTATCATTTTTATCCACTTGCAGAAGATTTTTTTTTTTCCCCCTGTTCTTTTAAATTGATGGGCTTCCAGGCAAATAAAATGTACCATGACTGAGTTCCCCTCTTCTATGCTTGCATTGGTCACTGAGAGTAGGGAAAAACAGCAGTTTGGAAAATGAGTTTGCCTCTTGTTTTCCCTGGCCATTTTCATGAAAGTTTTTGTGTCAGATCGAAACTGGTCATCATTTTCAGAAAGAAAATGTTAGGAGACAGAGGCAGGGAACAGAGCGACTGTAGCCTTTTTGCTTTAGCAAATGATGCTAAACTAAAGCAAAAGTAAACTAAAACATGGTTATATACCCCCAAATAAAAAAAAATTGTGTTTTTTCCAGTCAGTGTTCTGATTTTGGTGGCTTAATTTACAATTTCTATAAGGTTGGTTTAGTGTGGGCTATGTAGGCTGAATTAGCCTTACTTTAGCTTAACTAAATGAATACTCAGGCTAATTTCTGGTGTTATCCCACCTACAGCATATACTGTATTGTGCCTGATGAGAGTGCCGCCACAGTCATAGGAACTGCAGGGTTGCCATGTTAAGAGGTATAAAAGAAGCAAGACATGAATCTGTAGAAATCCAAGCTTTATGAGTTTGATTCTGTGTGTGTGGGTATGTTTTCTCTATATCAGTAAGGTGGATTCAGAATCTGCTTTCCAGTTGAGTCTAGGTAATTCTTAAGCTTAGAATAAAAATACTTTTGCTAAAATAAAATCTGAGATGTTTATGTAGAAATACGAATTGCGAAATGAGTGGTGAGGGGACAGTGGGTGGGTTGAAGTGCGTATAGAAAGCACTAGTACTGTCAGGTTTGTTTAGAAAAATTGAGGTATGCGGTGCTCTTTGTAATGTTTCAAAGCGTAATAATTCAGCTGTTCATTCTGGTGTAGTGAGTGCATACATAAATCACTAGCACCCTGCATCTTAGAGATGGGTTGTTGTAGTTGTCTGTAGAACTTACTGCATGGTAACAGTTATAATTAATTACTTGGAAGACTGAATGTCTCAGAGTACTTTGTCATCAACATGCACGGGTGGCGGGTAGTTGCGCTGAGGTGTTCAAGTATTCTCTGGTACATGGTAATATAAAAAGCAGAACTTGATCCTCTTCCAAGATTTAAATTTGTCCTTGCCTTTCTGAAAAGTGGGAGGCAAAGAAGAGGTGATGCAATGTCTTCTCAACAATATAAGCTTCACCTACCACCTTGGACTAAAATTCAAAATGACCTTCTATCCTTTAGCTACAGTTGATCCCTATGCCATGGAGAACACTATTTAAATCTGCTCTTGGCAGCTTCTACAGCAGAGTTTGAATTTCGTGGAGGGGTGTGTACATGCGTGTGTATGAGATAAATTCTAAATTTAGAAGAATAAATGTAAATGTTTGAAATCTGAAATGCTTTATGATAGGGAGCAGGGGGTTCGTGAGAAATTTTAACATAGTGAATCTGAATCTTTGTTGTCTAACCTGGAGAGTTCTTGCTCATGTGTTGTTTCCTTGTTGTAAAACATTATTATGCAGTACTGCTTATGCATTCGGCAGATTTCCTGAGACTTTCATAGGTCAGAAAAGCACTGGAAAAAAATCACAACCACTTTCAATCATCTAGTGCAGTCACTTTATATAAGTGAGTAAACAGTGGAACAATGACTCCTTTTTCCCTCATGCCCCTGATTAGGTTCAAGGGGTGAACTGTTGATTGCTAGTGTATTTGACATTCTCAAAGAAACGAATGCTTAAATTGGATGGACTATTATTGTTTTTTACTTATGAAGTGAAGTACCTTCTTGTTGAGGTGTTGAGAGCAGGAAAAGGCTATGTGATTTCTGTCGTCTTGTTTCAAGGAAGGGTAGCACTTAATTGATTAGCAGTACCTTCTTTGTTTCAATAAAGAAAAAAGCGAGATAACTTTTGGAATGTTTTTATTGTCTTTGTTTTTCCTACAAAATGGGTTAATGTCTTTAAGTGTTCTAAATGATGCATCTATTTCTTGAAAATGTCTTTTGTAATGTTTTTAGACATACACAGTAACTGTGTTTTTTCTCTTGAATTTTCTGTTTTATGGAAAGATGAAAGAACACTAAAGTTTTGACCACCTGAATTTTGTCATTGGATTTCACTTGGGGCCAGATTTCAGCCCATGCTTTAGGCATGTTTAATTTTAGTGGTGGTCAGGACATCAAGGAAGATTTTTACGGTGAGGATTTTTGTCAAATTCATGTCCCATGGATTCTGTTAATTCTGTGACAAGTACTCGTCTTTTCTGATTCTTATCCCAAGCTGCTAGTTACTTTAAAGAATGTTTTTTTTTTATTTTTTTTCCCTGCCTCTTTCTGTTTGGTTCTTGTTCACACTGTGTAGTTCAGTGCCTTACATTTCTAATATATTGTCTTGAAAGACAGATGTTTTATGACTGGTATAAATGTCTGAGAATTGCTGATGAGCTGTCTCTTCAATTTCTCTTTTATGTTTCCTTTTCTCCTAGGAGCCTACAAGGTACACCCAGGACCCCACTGTGCTAGGCTCTGCACAAACGCTGAACGGAGGCAGTAAATGATTACAGAGGGATGGTAACTAAAAGGTGGGTAAGAGACTGTATTTTGTTCAGTGGGTAGACGGTGATGTCATGGAGAGATTGTAAGATGCTGTCTGGAAAAAGACTGTGAGATGGTTTTGTAGACTATTACGGGTATTCTGCCTTTCTCTCCTCCCTAAGCTAAGGCAATGCAAGAAATGGAAATGGGAGGAATGCAAGAAAAACAACCTGCAATTCTCCTTTCTTCTCCCATCTCTTAAATTATGTTCAACTTCAAAAAGGGAAACTATGTAAAAATGGGGATGTTTGTTTAAAGAAAAACTGAAAGGGCAACTATAAGAATAACGTGTTTCTAGGTGGCAGAGACAGTATTTCAGGATACTGTTTTGGAGGCTCCACACAAATGCTTACCATCAGTCTAAAAAAAGCTTAAGAAAAGGAAGCCTGTATAGCTAAATGACAAGGTAGAGGAGACTATTAAAAGCAAGAGGACATCTTGAAAAAAGCTGTGGCTGCATTCAAAGAAGGAAAATAGGACCTATCAGCCTAATCATAAAATTAATAAATGCTTTTTTCAACCACACCAGTAGCAGGAAGCCAGTGGAAGAGTCTGTGGAGCCTGTGTATAATGACATTATGAAATGAATGATCTGAGATAAAACCATGGCAGAAAACTAAATAATTCTTGTGTGTATGTACTCACCACTGAAAAGCGTGGGTTGGTTCCTATTTTGGAACTCTTCTTATGGGAGGCTTAAGAGATTGCCTTTCTCAGCTGGAAGCATTTGTAGGAGAGATTGTAGAACAAATTGCATGTTCCCAATTTAACAGGTCCAGATGCAGCTCACTCAAGTTTTTAAGGAACGGAAGAGTGAAATAGAACAGCTACGGACTGTGGCGTGCAGTCTCTTGCTTTAAAGTGTCTCAGCAGTTGAAAACTTGAAGATGTCTCGTTTGATGCCATGTGTTAGCAAGCATTCATGTGGAATCAGGGAGCTTAGAAACCAATAAACCTCTTGGAAAATTGAGTGGATTAATTAAAATATTAGATTAGAGGCTGTTTTAGAAAGGACACTGGATAAATATGATGGAGATACTGAGAAAGAATTGATACCTGATGAAGAGGAGTTTTAGAAACAGGTTAATATTAGTCTTCACCTACTTGAAGGGTGCTTACAAGGATGATGGAGCCAGTGTTCTTAGTAGTGACAAACCATATAACAGGTAGTTAACATACACAGATTGCAGACTGAAATGTTCTGATTGGGCCTTGTAGGAAATCTTTTTCACTAGGAGGGTAGTGTAGCACTGGAAAAGTTACCCAAGGAGAGGGAGGTGGCTCTCTCCTGAAAGAGGCTTTCAAGTCTTAGTTGGACAGAGCTACAGCTGACCTGATCTACTGTGGCTTTTAGCGGTTGGTCAGACCAGGTGACTTCCAGAGATCCCTTCCAGCCAGCATTTTTGTGATTCAAAGTCAAGTCTTGCTAAACTGCTGTGGTCCTTTGAAGGAGGTAACCAGCATGCAGATGAATGAGATTTTATGATGCATTACTCTACTTACATTTTGAAAAGGCATTTTGTATTCTAAGTCCTGTCAAAAAAATTTTAAAGGAAATAGACAGGCACAGGTTAAGGGGGAGGACTGCCAATTGTGTAAATAATTGGTTAAATAGTAGGAAACAAGACACCAGGAGAAAAATATGTTGGAAATCACCAGTGGATTTCCACAGAGATTTCTGTGAGTGCCCAGGGGGATCTTCATATTCATAAGTGGCTTGGAATAGAAGTGTGATGACAAGGCTTATTTCTGAAAATAAGTTATTCAGGGCAAAAGAAGGTAAAAGAAAAGGGGGCAGACTGAAAAACTGAGGTATACAAAGGTATACAAAATTATAAGAGCTGTGAGGTGTATGGATGGGAAATGAATACTCAGTGACACCTTAATTTTATATTAGAAAAGATGCAGGTGAAACAGGCAGGGAACAGTTTCAAAGCTAGGAAAGTAAATTTTTCTTTGCACAGTGTGTTAGTCAGTTCTGAAATTCCTTGCCACAAGATGCTGTGTGTGCTGCATGAGTGTAGAGAGCTGCTGAACAAAGTCAGAAAAGGAGGCAGAAAAAAGGGAGAGAAAAAAAAAAAAAGAGAGGTGACAAACAAAGATTCTACCTCTAGGTAAGGAAGTAACTGAGCTGCAAATTGTGGAAAGCTGTACGGTAAGTGTTCTCGTGGGAGTGGAAGAGAATATTTCTGTATGACTGCTCTGGTTTTCACTGTTCCCTTAGACATCTGCTCTTGGCTGCTTCTGGAGACAGGGTAGTGGCTCAGGCTGCATATGTAGTCTGAGCCAGTTTGGTCATTCCATTTGAACTAAACATCCAGCCTGGCCCACTGTGGGAGTTCTTACACACTATTTTATACATAGTAAGGTTGCAGGGTGCAGTCCCAGAAGAGAACTCTTTTGATAAAACTATTTTTAAAAATATTAAGCTGTTATGTAATTTGAGGTCTCGCACTGAGCTTGGAGCCTTTTCCCTCATTGTAAGGTAAATGCTTTTTAGCTTATTTTGGCACTTGATAAATTACAATTAAATTCATCTTAATATGTTCCAGCTGTTTCATTGAGAGTTCAGTTCTTGGTCCAAAAATCACACTTTTTTTCTTACTTTGTTCCCTGTACAGTCTGTACTGCCTGTAAGAGAGCAAGGAATTACCCAAACGCCTTTTCTCACTACCTAAGTCCTAGTGACACCTGTTCGGGTATAGAGATGGTAGACTTTGAGGGGTGAGAGAAGCAAGATGAAACGGCAAAGCCTTGAGAGAGTACAAAGAGAATGAGAAAAGAGTGCTGAACTTGGAGAGCCTTTTGTGTTTGTGAATTAGCTTGAGGGGCAAAATGTTGGAGTTATGATGATCGGGGGGCAAGGCTCTCAGTGACAGTTATGTAATGATAGCAGTTGAAATGGCTAAAACAGAGAAAGCTACTGGAAGAGAGAGGGTCATGGGAGAAGGTTAGTGGAAAACAGGTAAATTGAACTGAAGGAATCGAATCGGAAGAGGTAAGCAAGGATGAGAAACTACTGAAGACTCCTTAAGAATTAACCGGATTTTAGGAGCTTAGAGAGGAACACATACTGGGAATGAAAGAAACAGTGTCTTTGATTTTTTTCAGTCAGTCGTTTATGGACCTGAGATGGATGGATCCATGCAGGTATTAAAGAATGTTTAAATTTCCTGTACCGGTATCTGTACTTCCTCTGGGAAGTTTTCCAAGGGGACTTGAAATCAAAAAACATGGGAGGGGAGAACAATGATTTTTCATTAGATTAGAGTGTAGTTGCTCTTGGTAAAAATGAATTTTGTTAAAACAATAGCAAAAATGAGACTAAAGCTGCTGAAATGGAGACTCAAAGGATTTCTAAGTAACATGGTGAAAACTTGCAAAGACAAAGTTGACATGAATATTTCGAATAGCGATGTACAGAGTCCTGAGGAAGGAGTATTTTTCTTGCAGCAAGAGGGGATACAAGGGTGTGATTTTAGATAAATGGAGGCAAACTGCAGAATAAGAGCAGTTAAAGAGAAAACGGAAGAGGAATATAACAGAGGTCATTACCAATTAAAAGTATTACTTAGGTCAGCCATTTCCCTGCCCACCTAATTCTTTCAGCTCAGCTCTCTGTGAAGGAGAGTCCTTCCTCGTGGCCCTTCTAACTCTTCTGGTGTCTTCCTTCTGGCTGTGTGTGCATGGTGGTGGGAGGTTTCCCTTTGTGCCAGGCTTGGGGAATTTTAACAAATGAAGCATAACAATGAAAGGCTCGTTAGTAGTAGTTGTTTCTGTTAAAAGGAACCTGCATTGCTTCAAAGCAGCAATAGCAATTTCAGAGTGGAATGATGGAGCTGCGTTCTCTTTCAGAAACTTTGTGCCTGGTATGTAACATAAAGTCGGACCACTGAGCTGCAGCTTTACACTGAAGTGATGAATTGTGCTGTACTTGACTCTGCATATGAGGTGAAGGAGGATCAGAGAGGGATGGATGAGGTCATTGTGTCTACTGGAAAGACCCTTTGTTTCTTGCTGCAGAGAATGAGACTCTTCCCACTGAAGCCTGTTGTTAAAGCTCTGAGATTAATGGCATCTGGAAGCAGGGTTTTAACACCTGGTGTGAAACTAAATGGTCTTTGATTTATAATTTTAATCTCTTATTTTTTTTTCCTCTGTCTCTCTTTTTTTTTCTTTTTTTCTTTTTTTTTTTTTTTAGACTTAAACATCTAGTTAGGAATAAGGTTCAAATTCCCCCCACTAGCACAGCTGCCCTCCCCCAGGTCACACTTCTAGAAATAGAGGTACTGCCTTTAATTATTCCAGATATGTCTCAGTTGCCTGAAGTCTCATGGGTTGCTTTCTCTTGTCTTGATCATTGAAAACGTCAAAAGAATTCGTAGAAAAGGGTGCTGTTTTGAAACCCTTTGAGTTGTCTCTGTTGATCCAGGTTTGGTGCATTTTTTTTTTCCACATGACACAGATTTTTGTACTTGCAGTGTATGCATTAATATAGTGTGTATAATCTGCTCTGGAAACCATTTTTACAACACCACTGCAAGCATTTGGAATTACTTTTCACTTAGCTTCAGGTTGCATCTTTATAAAATATGGTGGAATCCAGCCCTGGAAAACATGCAAGATTGACAGCCCTGGAAATTGAAATCCTGCTTATCCATGGACTGGATAGCACAACCTCGCTGGAGCAAACTCTGTATCTTGGCATTACAACTCATGATTTACCTGCTGAGATGACTGCTGCTTCAGTTATTTATTATTTACAGAGCACTGAAGGTTTGCAGAGACTTTGCACAGTGAGAGTGTCATGTTTCAATTTGCGTTTCCGATATCTTTCTATATGATGTGTTTATTACAGTATAAATACAGATTTATGTCTTTAAGAGCAAAGAGCTATGAACTCTGCACTGGATTTTCCACAATTTTCCACTGTTTGTCTATCATTATATTATTAGTTGTAGAAATGGATATGGCTGTAGTGACTGAACTAACACATGATAAAATGTAATCTTTTATATTAAAAAAGTTAACAATTTAAAAACCAGAATGCATCATGGTGACTTTAGCAATACAGACAATGCTAAATCATTCTATGACTGTCCCATGAACATCAAGGTGAAGTGGTATGTAACAGAGGAGAGAGTTGGCTAGGTATGAAGGGATGGAGGGAACCTGTTGCTGTACCCAAGCTATGCTTTTGGGACTCTTCAATAGCATGCAAGTCCCATCCTCTCTGCGGTGAAGCATGCTGAGGTAGAGCATACCAAGCATACTGTGTTAGAAAGTTTGTTATTACTCTCTGATTAGTTGAGTATCATTCACATTTTAAATCTGTTCTCTTGAGTTACGCACTTCCTACTACTGCCATAAATTGCCAATTTTTTACTTGGCCAGATGCATACAATGTCAGCAAGTTTCTTGGTTTGTTTGGTGTTTTTTGTGTCCTGTCTCTTCTCCTTTTTTCCCCTTTCTAGGTCAAATTCTGCATTTCATTATTACACAAGGCTCCCTGTGGAAAGGCCTTGCATCGTCAGCATTTCCCTTCTGGGCGCTTTATTTTGAATTCCAACAATTCCATTTTGTAGACCCTTCTCATACCTATGATGTTTGTATCTCATTGCACCACTGCTATGTAAACTTTTCTGCTCTGACTTAATCATTTTTCAACACCACACCTGCAGCCAAAGGGCAGGTTTTACTTGGACTTTTATTTGTAAGATATTTTATTGTACTTGTGTTTTTCCTCGTGTCATTGACAGAGGCCATTTACAAGGGTTTCATGGGTTTGGGTTTGTTTTGTTTTTTTTTTTTTTTTTAATGGCCATTTTCTTTGGTAGTCCTTCTAGAGCTTTATGCTTGGACTATTGTTCTGGAAGTAGATTTAACAAGATGTCTTTCTGTAGTAATACGCAAATGACATCAAAGCAGAGAGTTGGCAAGTAAAGGAGAAGGAATTTAACTGCAAAGAGATTACAGAAGAGCGGTGGAGATTACAGGAGATAAGAGCATACTTAGGACCACTGATAGGCTGAGAAAAGAAGTAAAAAGAAATACAGGGAAGGAAAGGTAGTGGTTTGGCATTTAATTTGTGTTTAAATGAATACCCTCTCCTGCTGATCAAAGAGGGTTTTGGTTTCCTCAGAAAAGAGAGGGACTGAGGTCTACAGTGACTGGAAAGCTGAGGGTACATGTGTCAATGTACCTTGATTTGTAGGGGGGCTAATGCATTCCCTAACTCTGAGCTCCACCCTTCCTTTAGGGCATAGTGGAAGGTGGTGTTCGTGCAGTGGGATAGCTGGTTACCTGTCTTGGGACACATCAAGAAGGAATGGTCTATTCCGCAGCCACTCGCAGCATCTTGGATAGGACTTCCCTAGCTTTCTTATTTACTTACATGTGGTACATGCCATGACTGCCACATAACCTACATGATGGGCACTGAGTGGTCCTGTCATTATCTGCCAAGGCTCTGTGATGAAAAGGAGATGAGAAACCTGTACAAGTGTCAGTTGCCAGTGTGAAGACTCTTTTAAAGGATCCTGTGAAGGAGCACTTCAGGGTCTGTTGTCTTTTAAAAATTAAACTGGCCTCTTTGCTTCTTTTAGAAATGTTGCTGGAGTGGTGGGAAGGGCACGGCTACTCATAGTCATGCAGAGACCTTTCTTCCTTGTCTTTTAGCCCACCCTTCTCAGACATCAGTGCATCCAGTGTAGTATGCCACACTTTCGTATTCCTGGGCAAATGGGCAAAAGAAGTTGGTCTGGCTTGTCCTGAGTGCATTGGTTGGCAGGTCTGCAGCTCAGGGTGAACTAAGGGAGTGGACTCATAAATGTGCCATCCTTGTTGCTGCTGAGGAGTGAGTGGGATCTTGGGATACCTCATACCTAATTATGTTGTTGGTGCGTGTTCATAGCCTAGGTTAGCCAGCAGCCAGCTCCGGATAGAGATAGCTCTCTATAGCTCATCAGAAGCAGGTTGTTGTGCTGCCTCTGTGCAGGGTATTGAGTGAAGAGGAGAAGGAAGCTGGGCTCCGGTGGAGGGAGAGTGGAAAGGGCAAGATCTGTGTGTGGCAGGAGATGCAGTGTGATCTAACGAGCACAGCTTCTCTCAGGCTTTACCCTTCCTATTTCCAGCAGCCATGGTGGTCTTAAAAATGCAGCTGGTGACTGGTTTCCCTTTGGGACAGGGGATGACTTGAGGGAGAAAACGGTGACAATCATGAGTGAGCACGTGAATCTGGGTGTAGCCGCATGCAGCTGATACTGGACTAAGCTTTGATACAACCGACTGCTAGGAAGATTTAGATTGCTTGGGAGCTAGGGTCTTTGCTCAGGGTGTGGCGTTGGAACAGGGACATAGACTTGGTATGGGAGAAGGTGAAGGGGCAGGCCAGCAAAGTGAAGTGGAGGCTACACTGGTCTACCTGGGGCAATGCCTTTGTTTCTTGCTATGGGCTGTTGTCTAAGTGGGCATGTGGTCCTCCCAGCAAAGCGTACGACATTCAACTGTGGCATGTCAGTGTGTTGCTGTTGTGGTTATTTGTTCATCCCAGGAAAGGAATCCCTGCCTCTGCCATGTGTGGATTTAGGTTTTTGAGGAATGAGTATGTGAGGGTATGAAGATACAGTAGTGCAAAAAGGGGTGCAGACCATATTATATGGCTTTTGGGTATAGATCTTGGTGGTCTCACGCAACACTAGCTAAGGATGTTTTGACTGCAGGTCATCCAGCCTTGTCTTAAGCTGTGTGGGAGGGCTGGCACAGTGGGGAGGGAGGTTTTCCATAGCCTATTGCTATGATACCAGTGTGTATACTGTGTAGCATAAAATGTAGGGGTGGTCAGGAAGTTTCCCTTTAAGCACGTGGTGGGGTACTAGGAAGTTTGGATGCAAGCAAAACAGCCTAAGAAAGCTGAAACAGTGCCTTTATTTTTACAAAAATCTAAGGGAAGACGTAATCATCCTCCATGTTTCTATTTATGAACTCAAGGTGACTTTGACATATTTGGTCTCTGAATCTTAGATTCCTCAAAAAGAGGAGTCTAAGATATGTTTCAATGTATGCGATCTGTGCATACATAGCGTATGCTTATAAGATTCCAATATGATAAATGAAAAATGACAGCTACAAAGCTACAGAAGTCTAAAGTGATTTTGGATATGATGGAGACATCACTGACACTTGATGTAATTTAGTCTTTGACTGATGGAAACTGTCAGCCACTGAGAAGCCATTGGGAAAGAAGTCACCAAACAAATTGGATTTTCACCACTTTGTTAGTTTGTGAAATAACCTTATGGAATAGATTTTTTTCCTGAAAGCTCTTAAATGGAAATCATTAAAAAGAGCATCATCATTAACAATTAGATAAAACATGGAAATGTAAGGAAGTTAAAATAACTGTTTAAGAGGGTATTTCAGACTCGGAGAAAACAGAGTATATTTATTTTATTATTTTGAGACACAAATACACAGAGCAGCACAATGTATGCTCTGAAGGAAACCCACAAGAGGCTTCTGTGTATTGAAATATGTCAAGAGTCATTTCTCATTTAACCTTAGGTTATTTGACATCTCCTTATTCGTTGTTTGACAGCTTCATTGGGTGCATTCCACCAGATAGTATATAATTTCTGTGTGCCAAATTTTACTACTTTTAAACAGACTTAAAAATATAACTTACATTTTTAACAATGATGTCGGAGTAAGAAAATACAATTATGATTTGTTCTCTTTAAAAGACTTTTTTTTCCTTTTTTTTTTTTTTTTTTGTCTGTCAGGCCATATCTTAGAATCTAGCAAAAAATAAGCAAATTTTTACTGACAGGAAGTTCAGGCATGGGCAGGGATGTTCCTCGTGTGTGAAACCTTTGTATGTGCATACATGGAGTTTTAAGTATAAGCATTGTATTCATTTTGAACTTTGCCTTTTGTTTTTGAGGACTCTGATAGATTGGATATTTTAGCTGTAGAATGATCACTGAAAATCTTTGTGCCTTCCATTATTTTTAATTTTACCTGGTTTATTTAGAAAAGGATTTATTGACTTGATCTTTCACAGAAGGTGTGAAATATCTGGGTCTGGATTCAGGATTCACTAACAAAGGTAGACGAATTTTCAGAAAGATCTAACAGAAGCCATGGTTTTCCCTTCGGATTTCTTATTCCAGAATTCCGATAGCTTTGTCAGGGTTTCCTATGTTTTTGATGGACATCTTCAAAAGACAGCATGGTTAGCCACACAGTTAATGTTCCAAATTAAAAAGAGGCATGTTCGTATAATGTCTCTGAATTATCTGGATATTAACGCAACTGAATGTAGCACAGAAGGGAGCCGTGTGATTTTTCTCTTGCAGTTCTCAGTTGAATCAGAGATCTAAATGCAAAATCTAGTATGCAAGAGTGTCATGTCAATGGGTGGGTCCCCTTTGAGCACTATTGCCTGTAATCATAGGAGGTTAATCGTGGGGTTAGAAGAAACATTAAACAGTGCTTTTATTTGTGTATTAAATCTTTGTAAGTGTGTGGGAAAACTTTTGCTGATGTATAAAAAAAATGAAATCATCTTTGCAGTGGTGATGTTAGAGAGCAAGGAAAGTGAGATAGTAGCCTACTTACACTAGCCATTTTCTATAATCATTGCGGAGACCATGGGTGGTTTAGTCCACCTAAGCATTCTCTGTAGGGTACTCTTTCTATTGCTTATCCAACCACTGAAGGAAGAATCCAGAAGCTTGGTGAGATGAATGGATGTTTTGAGTGCTTACCTTGATAGAAAAGCTACATATAAATAAATAGGTGGGGAGCAGAAGTGCTCCATAGCGGTGACGTGGGATGGGAGCTTTGAGCTGCATGACCTCTCTCTTTCCTTCATGTCAGTCTGCTAAACCTTGCTGTCATTTAAGCTTTTGATGTAAAGACAGACTATGTTGGTTATTGATGGGAAGAAAAATCAAAATCTGATAATCAGCTAGGAGTTGAGAGGAGGTGGGAGTCTGAAATGCATTTGCAAATGGGGACGTGGGGGTGAGTGGACTTGACATACAAAAGCGTATTCTCCTCCACTGTATTTCACTTGACAAAGCTGTGGCCACCATACATTTGCTGAAATATGTTTAATAACCACCGCCCTTTAAAACTGTACTGAAGAACTGCAGGACTGAACGCACCACAAGAAGGATAAATTTGCCTGTATTACTTAACTGAAGCAGGCTGTCACAGTAGTCATTTCATGACATTTTGGAGCTCATCCAGGAGTTCTTTTAAGTAGTAACTACTTAAATATAATCTTTATTTTGGAAGTTTGCCTAGTATTAATGTGCAGAATATCCACTAATAGTTTTGCTTTAGCAGTACAATTTTGTCCTTTAGATTGGTGATTCATGTTTAAAAATGTATTATAAGTCCTTATGAAAGCTAAATCCCAAGTACTATCAAGTACAGTGAGATACAAAATGATAGAGAACTGTTTTCAACTGAATATAGTTTTTTAAAACCCAGCTATTTGAAGTTGCTGTATTAGTGTCTTCCTTCTGGTTTCTTTTACATCCATGTACAAATTTTGGCATGTTTTCCTTTACAATTTATAAATATTAAAAAGCATGTCCAGATGGCTACAGTGATAATCTGTGATGTGATGATCTTGTCTCTTAATTATTCAACATGTGTGACTCCAATTTCTGCGTTGCCTCTTCCCAATTTACATAGAATGCAACAACTAAACTTGCATTACTTTCATATTACCTCTTTTTTACCTCCTTCCATTAACATTTTTTCACTTAAAACTACTTTTTATACATCTTCAAGATTTTACACAAATGTTTCATCCAACTGCAACCTTCATCTTATTCATTGTCCCCTCAGATGATAAAACTTCCCTCTTTTTTCCTATGGTTATTTCAGTGCATTGTCTTCTACTGCTCCATTGCATGGATCTCCTCCCGGTGCTGAACTACTGCCTTCTGTTCAAACATGTCATGTTTTTAAACCTGCCCTTTTTTTTTTTTTTTTTAATATAGTTCACAGCATAAGACAGTTTATAATAATGTGAAAGGAAAAGAAAAAGATGACAAAGCATTCTAAGCTAGAACATCTCCTCCTTCTATCCTGCATCATACTTGAATTTGGGTAGAGGTCCTGGTAGAAGGCAAGACTTGTGACCAGCTTTCAAAGGATGATCTTTTGTAACTTAAGAGTAGTTTTTGTTTTATATGTAGTGAAGTTTCAACACATAGTTAATGCAAATCCATAGTCACAGCTTTACTTGTAGTTGTGACTCTGGTCCCACATAGATTCCTAATCCCCAGTGGTGAAATTTCAAAATTCACTTTTTCTGTGAGCCCCTTATTATATAGGGAGCACAGATGCTTTTTTAGCAGAAGTTTACAAAAAGTAGGTTAACAGTAAAGCTAGGGAAGAATAGAGTTTGAAGGCTGTTCAAGAAATGTCATCATTGCAGTAGTTGCCCTCTAGAAAGAAATATTTTTTTTGCCCTTCTAAAAAAAATGTGTAGTTAGTTATGTGAAATCAACATAATTATGTAGCTTAAAACAAAGGAAAAAAACAATGCCATAAACTGAGACTGCATTTGCTAACAAATATGATGAAAATAAGTGTTAAAAATACTTTAATTGTCTGGTCGTTGCTTTTCTTATTAATGCCTGTTCAATGAGGTGAACTAGCATACTTTTGTTATATTCAGGTTTAATGGGTAAACAAGATTCTTCACAAATAATTTTCATTTACTGAGGTGTAGAAATATGTAGTATAGCATCTTCATTCAGGGGCAGCATTACTAGGTCTCTGAAAGTACGAGTTGCTTTAAAAATTGTTGTCCACAGCTTTGTATATTATGTTTTATCTCTCAAGAGTGTGCCAGGGATATCTGGAAAGCATATTTGTAAGGGTCACCAACAGCATTGCTGGATAAATTGAAAGAAACTTCTAAAATATAATTTATGTCATGTTTTGTGACAGTTTGAGAGAGTACAGTTAATGACTACATGATTCTGTTGAAATTGAGGTCTTTGCTGACTCGGCTAAAACCAGGAGACAGATATCTTTCCAAACCATAAGGCTTCCTACCAGATGGGTGAGGAAATATTTAAGAAAAAATGCCATGGATTCTGGATGCTGTTTCTCTTTGTGGTTGTAACTCGTGTACTGTAGTACATACTTTGTAAAAAGCCGTGCAATGGATTTTCCTTGTCTTACAGTCAGATACGTATGTTCACTTTTCACTAGGCTTTATGAATAACTCGTAAATACAGACTGGTATGTACTGCATGGCGATACAAGTGAATAAAACACAGCCTATGAATGTTGTGCAGTACAGAGCTCAGGTCTTTGCAGGGCATGGGAATGGATGGCTGTGCTTGGTCAGAGATGCATCCGGCCCAGCATCTGGTCTCTCTCAGGAGCAAACAGCACTTGTCTCTGGGAAAAGTGTGAGACCCCAGGAAGCAGCTACTGAGACTTTTCCTGAATTTTGTTGCAATATCAGGCTCAGGAAGTTCCTGAATTTCACACTGCAAAATGAGAGCATCTAAGAATTTCATAACCATCAGTGGATCCTTTTCCTGAGGATCTGCCCAATCCCATTTTGAAGCTATGTCGTTTTTCAAAATCAACAGGATCCAGTGGTAAGGACTGTCTACTCAACTGCTATTACTCACAACACCTGAAAGTATATTTATACTACAGAACAGCTTGTGTTGGATGCCATGTTGATGATGTTGGGCCCTAAGAAAATGTGTGTGTTTTGCCAGTAACAGTACCAACCAGAAAAGGAGCAGGCAAGTACGGTATAGAAAGGAGAACATGAAATGCAGGGATGTGTATGTAGGTCTCCCTGAATTGCTGCAGGTCTTCCCTCTCCATTTCCTTTTCCTTCACTAGCTGACACTTCTGCCCTCTCCTGGCTCATTTTCTCAAACTTCATGCCTTTCCTTTGGCTGTTAAACTTCCTACGATTTTCCTTCCAACCTTCTTGCTTTTTATTTGCAAACAATGATTACCATTTTGTTTTTCCATTACAGTTATTTTGGGGAAAAACTGTGCTCGCTTTATGGTTTGTCTGAGACGGAGAGTCCCTCCTTCTTTCACCTCAGACTGACTTCTGATGGCCAGACTGAAGATGACAGTGGATGTCCCAAGCAAAGCAGGGGGGAAGGTGCTCTGGGTGACTGGACCAGGAGACTAGCTGCGGGGGGAGGGAAATTAGATGTGGGAATATGGGGCTTGGGAGGATACCAAAAAGGCCGAGGAGCTAAGGCATAGTTAAGAGAAAAAAGGATTTGAAAAAAAAAGAGCTGAGATTGTACTGGAACTTGGGCCTAGGCTGCACTGATTTGACTACCTTTATTCTTACCTCTAAGCTGCTTGTGGTGCTCTTCTGTGTGGACCTGCTGGGTTGGCTGGTGCTTGCTCGAGGAAGCTGTGGTCCACTGGTGCTGTGCCCCACTGATGAGGCAGACATGCCCACAACGTGATAAATGAGATCTGAGGTGTTACTACAAACTTTTTGCTTCACTCAGGCCATTGTTCTTGAAGTAGTGCTTCCTTTGCAGAAATCACAAGTATCGCAGCTCTCTGAGCAGCACTGGAGAACTAGTTTTGATGACAGATCCTGCTTTTATGAGTTGTCACCATCAGCTATAGATATTAGCAGACTTTTGGCAGAATGCCGCTATAAATTTAAGGATTGATTTTTGACTGCATTAGTCAATGACAGCTGATGGGTGACTGCCTCTTGCAGATCTTAAAATTCATGCCACTGCAGAAATGAATGGCAATATTAAAAAAAAGTTAAAGGAACTTGGTAATCAGTTTGTTAATTGAGGCTGACTCTCACTTTCTGAGAATACAAATTAGAATATGCTACTCTGCTGCATAGCAAACAGTCTGCATTGTTGGGTCCGGTGATGAGACATGATAGTGTACGGCTGGATTCTTTCACTGAAGAAGCTCTATAGCCTCCAGTCTCATCTTGATGTTTAAATGAGGTGATTTTTGAGCTGTTGCTCTAATCTAATTGTGTATCTGAGTGATATGCAAACTGTTTTTCTAAAGCTATACTGAGTAAAGAATATATTTCAAGGTAATTATATTATAAAGAGGTATAGCTTTTATTTGTGCATTTGACAGGGAAACAGATTAATGACTGTTGTAAAAACAACTGGTTGGGTTTTTTTTGCAAACGAGATTTAAATGAGTTTTGATATTTATTCACCTTGTGTCTACGTATTATTAGACGGGTGACTAAAAGATGAACCACAGTTCATTTGTGAAAAAAGCAAAATGTGAATGTCTTTGACACACAACATTCACATTTTTCACTGGAGGAGAGAGGAGCACTGTTATTTTAGACTGATGCAGCTCTCTTGATGCACCCCGCGCCTCCATCCCTTTTTCCTTCTGGGCTCCAGTGGTGTTGCCCGGACTGGGAATTGAGAGCGTACACATTGCCTGAGAATTTAGCTAGATTTTTTGGTAGGTGTGATGAGAGGGTCTTTTTTACATATTCCTTTCTCTAGATGACTGCTCATATCCTTTTTCCCCACTTCATCTGTATGCTTACTAGCAATACACAACAGTGTGGGCTTTTTGCTAAAGAGGAAACAATAGTTCTCCCTGTCTGCTCATCATTTGCAGCAGCAAGCAAATTTTCTATTCTTTTAATAAATTGCAAAAAGGTGCCACTAGCAGTACAGTAGATAAACCAGGTATTTTTAATAAAATTGACATAACCAAAGATGAAGTAATTATTAGTAACTACTTTGAAGTATGTACGGTAGCAATTATGGGACAACATCTTTCTTTGGACTCATAATTCTGTTCTAATGAACCCATATGATGTATAGTCTGTTTCATTACACAAGTACTTTTTTCAGGTTCATGTTTGTGCACAAAAGTGTGTGTTATCTGGAGTAGTTAGTTAGCATGAGTAAATTTTTATCCAGGAAGTGGAGCGTGGCACCCTGGAGGGGTGGAATGAGTCTCCCACAGCAAATTACATGGGCAGCATCTGTGACAGTAGACACTGGTGTGCATGTAAAGAAACCCCAGACCCGCTTGTGGATGCGTGTACCCAGAACCAGTCCTGAAACTGGCATCTTTTAACCATGCTGAACCCTGCTGTTTGTTATATTGACGTAAGTTCACCTCACCGTTCGCTGAAATTGCAGTTAAACTGATACTTACAGAATCAGCAAAGATAATTATTTGAAAGCATCTTTGCTGCTGGACAGCTGCAGTTAGTGGGGCAACTTTTTTTTTTTTTTTAAATACAGCAGCTTATTTTAATCAAACAAAAGAAAATGTAGTTTATAATTCAGAGGTAAATTGTACTTCCAACATGGTGTATTTTAACTGATCTAGAAATATTGGCATCCTGATTATTTCATTTTAAACATGACTTCAGTGCCTGGAGTGAATAGTCTCTAAATGAACCTGCTTGGACCTAGCAGTAGCAGTTACATGCCTTGCATGCATAGCTGTTCACACTTTCTCTCTTTAGCCTTTTTTTCCCCCCCACTTCAAATACTGTTGATGGAGAAACTAAATACTATGTTTGTTAAAAAGGTAAAAAAAATAAAAGAATAATACCTTTACCTAATGGGCCTTCTTCATCTTTACATTTCTTCTAGGCAAGCTAGATCAAAAAAAAAGTGAATGAGGGAGAGAATGAGTGCACAAAAACCTTTACATATAGAAATAAAATATATTGCATTTTATATTTGTGCTTTTTTTTCTTTTTGCATCCTCAGATTGTTTTACAGACTCGTCAAATGCAATTTGTCAGAAGTCTGATTAAAGATCTGTGCTAGAAAAACTATACAAATAATATAGGTCAACGTGCTGGTTCCCAAACGTATAGCAATAGTTACAAGATGATCAGTGTCACTATTATGGATATGTTTTGAAGAGTTTTGTCTTGACGATTCTATTTCATTGTTGAGAGAGATTTGCATTTGGAGATTATAGAGAAATCAAGGAAACTAGCCTAAACTTTATATGTTTAGGGTTCTCTTGGCTTTTGTGTCTTATGCTCCAGGCTAACTATCACTTCTTGGTACAATAGTTGCACTTTCAATAAGAAGGGTCTATTTCAGGAAAGACTCCTTTGCCTGCTTTAGGACTTCTGGCTCCTCCATCACAGTGTTTCAGAGCTGCACGGGTACGAAGGGCAGGTGCTGCCTCCACAGGCTCGCCCTTACAGCCACTGTCTCAGGCAGAGGTGGAACTTGTGCGGTGGTCCTTACTCAAGGATGTGCAGGAGGGAGCAATCTAACCCCTGCAAATTCTGTGGAAAAGAATTTGGTTTCAAAGGCTTTTCTAAGCTGTCCGTTCATGCTGTGGGTACATGTTGAAGGTGTGTGTTTTGCTTGTTGGGGGGTTTGGGGGGGGTCTGGGGGTGTGTGCGTTTTGGTTCTTGGGGGCTGGTGGTTGGTTTTTTGGTTGTGTTTTGGGTTTTTTTGTGTGTTTTTTGTTTGTTTGTTTGTATTGTGTTTTTTTTTTTCTTTTTTTTTTTTTTTCACTCTTGCTGTGTTTTAGGTGCCGTCTCCGGACTCCTTTTTCTTTCTCCTTCTGTGCATACCATAGTGTAATGAAGTGGATAGAGACTTCCTGTTCCTCCCAGTTCTTCAGCTGACAAAGCTTGTCCTTTTTTCATGTGAGAACTTGTGATGAGGTTTCTATCTGCTACCTTGTTTTACTGTTTTCTTGTCTGATTAGGGTCTCTGAAGACTCTTCCCTGAGTAGTTGCAAGCAAGCTTCTACTTGCAGTTCCCCACAATGTATTTAGAACATTTAAATTAATACATCCAAAATAATTAATACACTTAATAAAATTGCACAATACATTTAAACAGGTAGAGGTGGCAGTAGGGAGAAACTGAAACTGTTACTGTTTTTCTCTGAGATATTTTATCAGAAGTGCATTCACATCCTTCTTTGTCTTTCCTTCCAAGTCTAAGATGTTCTTCAGTCTTTGGATATTCTGAGAGAAAGGAGTGTTTCCTGCCTCCATTTTTGCCATCTGAGATGCATGCAGTGAGAGAAGGAGTTCAGCTAGTTAGGAAAATTTCTTTGGCCCCCTAATTCTCCAACAGCATGACTATACATGTAAACAACTATGTCAGAGACCAACCATGTAAGCAGCCTGTCTTTCCAGAGGATGCTGTTTGGATTTAGAGGCTGAGGAAAGGTATTGTACTGTAGGAATCTTTGCTCCTGTTACTGAGTTCTGCACACAAGGGATAGGTGGGGAGAAATCCTCTTGATACCTTCAGGATACAAGACATCAGACCTGTCAACATTTACATCATAGTCCTTATTAATACCAGGATTAGTCCCATGAAAGTCAGTATCCTTTTTGTAATGGAAACCACGGCATCCATAAATATGTACAGATTTAGTATCTGGATGAAGAGTACTGGTCCTTTTCTTTCTTTCTGGAGAAACAGGACTCTCTTTTTGTTGTGTCCTGGGTAGAGCTGCTTTTCGAAATTTGGCTGAGATATAGGAGCCTGGTTACATAAAGACCATGGAGCTTTGTTTACAGCCAGGGAGACTGAGAATGCTGAGCTTCCAGTACAAATGTTTCATTTTATTCTTGTTTAATTTCCGTCCATTATATTCACACATTTATGGGTATTTCTGAGGCCTTAAAAATTAAAAGAAATAAAGTTTGTGTTTATTTAACGTGAAAATACTGTATTCCTAGGTGTTGAAATACCTGTTGCTGTACTGTGTGCAAGAAAAACAGCTTCTGGGAATCTGTGATGTGGTATCTGTGCTTCATTTTGCTTCCTAAATACACATGCATAATCTTGCAGAAATCTGAAGTAGAACTAGCTGCTCATAATGTACTTGTAAGCTAGTAATATCCATTAGCTATGATATAACACACATAAACTGGTTGAATTTGGGTAAGAATAGTCTATAATGTGCAAAATATAATCCTTGCAGAAAATGAACTATCAAAACATTGGAACAGGCGCTTTATACCCCCATATATGTGATTGCACAGAATTTCTATGAGCAGATACTGCCTGCTGTGAGCCACAAGCAATTTATAGGGGCAGATTAATATTGGAACATGACCTCATAAGGCAGACTACTTAGAAAGGTAGGAATATGAATTTAACTGCCTAGAAGCTTCCTCCCCTTTTTTTTCTGAAACATTAGAGAATTTATCAGAGATGCTAAAATTGACTGTTAAATTTATGTACCGCTCAGATGTATTATGTCTTTGATCTATTTATTTTAGATTAAATTAATGGGGATTAGATGTGTCCAGGCGTTAGCTGGAAGACTTCTAAAGTCATCAAAATAAAGTAGTAAGAGAACAGCAGTTCATCTTATGATGGCTAGTGCTACAGCAATGTTAGGGAGCAACGTTTACTACCCATTCTGCTTTCGGAGTGTAGCTTTTAAAACATGCTGGTCTTACTGTCGAGTATCTTTTAATTAACAGCCCTTTGCTTCATGTGTTTAGGATGTTTATTTTACACAAATAGAAAGTTTCTACCGTATTGAACGGCACACTACAGTTCAGTGAGATCAAAGGTGTTAGAAGTCAATATTGCTGATTATTTTTTTCCTGAATTGCTCTATTAATTAGCAGAATGACATTTTTGCCATTATAGAGTTGTCTCAAATCTCCAGTCTTCCTCTCCTGAAAGGCAGTGATGTCTCATAACTGTGTGCTATCAGAAAGCAAGATTGTAGGACTCGGTTTACTGCAGCTAGTGGCAAAAGTTTTTTGGGTTGCAGCATCAGCTTGTTACTGCTTGGAATGTTTGCTATGCTAAAGCTAAAGGAATTGGCTTGGAGCTAAAATGATATTGACACTGTGAATATTCTGTTACTTATAAACTAAGTGCATCGTTATTGGATGTTTCGAAAAATCAGGGAGTTGAAACTTCAACTTTATTCTGGTACTGAATGAAAGCCATTACACCGTTGATTACAATAGAAAGGGGTCCTCAGCATTAGAATCTGCAATACGCAAGCTTGTCATCAGTCTTGGCAAATGGGTAGGGATTAAGCCAGTGTCAGAACCAGTGACCCTACTTCCTGCAAAGTGAAAATACATTGTCAGAGCATTGAGCTGAACCTTGTCCTACCGCTTTCTGTGCCGTGCTATACATACTCTATGGACAGGCCAAAAATACATGCTCTAGGGCTGGTGTTTTGTCAAAACAGTCAGTAAGGTGAAGGAGAAATTCTTTCCTAGCTTATACTCACAAGGAATCAAAGCACTTTTTCCTTTGTGAGGAAGGCGGAGCGAGGGGCAGTGGATCCAAGTGAACATGGAACATAGTTTTAGATACACTTGCTGTATCTAAAAGAAAAAAAAAAGGTTGCAGAACATTATTTTCCCCACATTAAAAATGAAACTTTAAAGTAGAAGAAGGGGGGAATGAATAACAGCTTTTGAATCCTGCTGGATGATAACAGAAATCAATATTCCTAAATTGTGTAACTGGTGATAAGTTTATGAAGTAATTAGAGGAGCAGCTGATAGCATAATTTTGAGGAGTCAAATACTACACAGACAGAAAGTAATGTTGTTTTGTTTTAAACATCAAGGATTGTCTATTTTTTTCTGTGGTTTGCTCTTGTGCTTGAGTAAATTTCTTTGAATTCTCCAGGTGCTTTTCCCACATGAGTGCAAGAAGAGTAGCCAGTTAAAAGAAGTGACTGCAGCAGAGGACAGCATGACTGCCATGAAACGAAGTTGCCTTCTCGCACTGCTGTTGGCCGGACTTGGGGTATTAGGAATACTGGAGCCAACAACAACAGAAGATACCCGCTGTCACAGAGCTGAGCACCCAATTATTGCATACAAAGGTAAGGTGCAAGCACAAAAACACTTCCAGAAGTAGGCTAAGGATTGTGTAATATTCATGGAAACCTGGTTTTAATGTATAATGGTATGAAAACAAAAAGTGCATTCAGTGCTGTTATATAGTAACCTGGTCTGTATTCCATACAAGTTAAATACAGCTAGGCTTGCAAAATTTGTTCATGATTCGGTGCTGAATGTGTCATTTAAAGGTGGGTGACTCATTTTCCTCTGTTATTAAAACCAGCCTGTACTGTTGCATGGGGTTGCTCCTTTCCAGGTACAGAACTCTGCATGTGTACGCTTAATTTCATGAGGTTGCTCTTGGCCCATTCCTCCAGCCCATCTAGGTCCCTCTGGATGGCAGCCTTGCCCTCAAGCTTATCAACTGTTTCTCTGAATTTGGTGTTATCTTCAAACCTTACAGACTGCACTCTGTTGCCTCCCCTTGGTCATTGATTAAGGTGTTAAACAAGACAGGTCCCAGGATCAGCTCTTGTATTTCACTTGTTACTGACATCATGGTGGAGTGAGGTCCATTAAACATTTACTCTCTGGGCTTGATCATCCAACCAGCTTCTTACCCATCAGGCTGCCCACCTGAAGAGACAGACTGTAACATCCTAACTTGCAGTGAGACAGTGTTGATAGCCTTGAGATAAATGACATCTTGACAGCCTTGAGATAAATGACATCTGCTCTCACCTCCTCATTAAAACTAGTCATTTTATTATATAAGGCAATTGGGTTGGTCAGGAATGATTTACCATTGGCAAATCCATGCTGGCTGTTCTCAGTCACCTCCTCTGTATGTCCAGAAAAGTACATGCCAAGAGGACTAGCTCCATAACTTTCCCAGGAACTTAAGTGAAATTGACTGGCCCGTAGTTCCCACATTTGTTTTCCTGCAGTTACTTCATCATCAGTTACTTCCTTCCTTCCTTCATCTCTGTGGCTTCTCAGAGATGCAGAGTGGCCAGTTATCTCTGCATCTGTGGATGCAGTGTGTCTGATCCCATGAATTTATATAGGTTGAGATCTTGCAAGTCATCTCTGACTCAGGCCACATCTACTGCTGGTATTTCTTAAACTCTTTTGCTAAACACCAGGTGCCTTTGAGACTTTGTTGGTAGAGACTGAAACAAAGCAGGTATTTAGTTCATTACTATTGTAGCAGTAGAAGCTGTTCTTGTTGCCCTTGACATTCCGTGGAAGTCTTAACTCCCATTGAACTTTGTTTAACCTGACACAGTCCTTACATGCCCATGTGGTGTTTCTAAATTCCTCCTTGGTCACTTTGTCCCTGCTTACACCTCATACACACAGCCTTTTTGCACTGGAGCTCCACCATAAGTTCCTTGCTTTGCCAAGCCAGTCTCTTCATACATGTGGTTGTCATCTTGAGTATTGGGATGGACTGCTGAGGAACAGTTGGAACAAAGTGAAGAACACTTGGAGGCTATTGTCTGTAAAAACCTGAGGCATTTAATAACTTATCTGATGTTTTTTTTTTATTTTTTTGAATTGAGATTTTTCCATTAATGTCGCAACTTAGAACGCGTTCCAAATAGTTTGTAGCTATGAGGATGCAGGGATTAAGTTGTATTATATTGCATATTGCATTCCTCCTGTTTTTCTAAGAAAGCACATGTGTAATTTCTTTGTTCCAATGAATTAGGATTTATTGAATTTTAATTGAAAAAAGATTTGTTTCCATTCTATTCATAAAGTTAGAGCAAATAATATTGTGTTTTCTACAGAAAGTATTTTTGTTCTGGCATTTTAATGGTTTGATAAGAGTAATGGTACCAGCTGTCCCTTTCTCCAATATTGGAGAGTGAACTTGTATGTTAGGAATGCACTACTTGGGGTATCAAAGCATAAAGAAAGAGAGGTGTGAGAAGAGCTACTCTGTGATTGAGTCCTGCAGTAAGAGTTGGCAGGATTTAACCATCCCTCTTCATGATTTCTGTATTCTTCCTGAGGTGTTTACTGGCTTCATGGATGCCTATAGGAAAATGCCATCTGTATCTATTGACATTATTAGAGCTGCTAGACCAACACAGAGTCCTGAAATCAATTCTTAACAGCTACGAAACATTTTATTTGAATGCTGCACTAATTGGCTATTCTGTAAAGTCATCTTATAATAATATTAGATCCACCAGAGCTAAGTGCTGCGTGGAATGCAGAACATCAGCCAAGGCTGAGTGGTATTGAGTGGTAGGTACTTTAAAGCTTATAAGCTCAGTACTAACTTTACAGAGATATCAGCTCTTTTGTTTTATTTATAACTGACTAAAGCCTTTTTTTTTGTAGTTTCTAGTGTGCCAAAATAGCAATGTAGTTATTTGATTTGTCTTCCTTTGAGAGTCATGGTAGATGGAGTATAAACTATTAAATAAAACCAATGGAGTGAGAGTCTGGTGTAGCGTATGGATGAACAGCTGCAAAAAAATAATAAAAAGAAAAAGTAGTCCCCAGGAGTTGTCATGGTGAAATATGGAAAGGGAGTGTATCTCCTGAAACAGCTTGCTTTCTTTCCCACTGCCCATCAAAAACTGCTCACTTAGGCGATGATTCTGTCAGGCTACCTTTTGTAGAGAGGCGTATACTATTTCTATCACTGATTTTCCCTGCTAAATAGTTTTAGCTGAAAGACCATGATGTATCTCCTGATGTCAAATGGCAAGAATATCACCCACCAGTTGAGAACCTTTACTCAAGTACTTTGTTTGCTGGTGGAAGAGGAAAGAGAAGTTAGAGAAGCAGGGGAAATACATGCGCTTTCAAAGGATTTTTGACATGATCTAAAAATCTCTTTTCATATCATGTCTCATACACAGTAGTAATAATCACATTGTAATTTGCTTATCTGCATAATTTATTTAGGAATATATAATGCACCTTTTCTTTCTCCCAGAAACTATAGCAAAAAAGAAAGTCTGCTGGAGATCTATAAATGTTTCAGCTCTAAAATCTGTTGTCACTGGTCTTGCCTAGACTAGAATGAAGCACCTGGTATCTTCCTTGCAAGCTGGAAATTGCCTTTTCTCATTATTTAAAGTTGGTAGGAACTATCACAGAGATCAGATTTATATAAAGGCAGACCTCTAAGTATGGGATGGATTGACAGGATCAGCCCGGTAGCATGCAGTTCAGTGTTTTAGGTGGTGGGACTAACTGTGATGATGCATAGTCCCTCTTTTAAATTCCTTTCTGTCCAGGGAGGAGTCTGCCTCCAGGTGTACAAAGGTGTGCTAGTCTGTTGAAATTCAGGCTTTTTTTTTTTGGGGGGGAGGTTAAAAAATAAATCTGTCTGCATATGTTACACATGTGTACTGAGGATTCATCAGGTATCCTAGCATAAGTCCAGTAGAGGCATTAGAGTCAAGAGGTTATAAATCATGTGCCACTTATCAAATTGGGTGCAATGAAGCAAGGTGCGGGTGACAGAACACAGACACAGAGACTCTTGGGGTGAGATTATTGGTCTTCACATATGTTTCTGTACATATACAATGTACATGAATGATATGCTTTCATATGCATGTAGGTTAGCTCTGTAAAGTGTGTTAGGGTTTATTTATGATCAGCTTCTTGGAAAACACTCTCTCTTAATATAGTAAAGGGATGTGTTTAACCTAAACAGTTAGACAAGGCTGTGGAAACCAAATTTCCTCTGGGTAGGAACAGTGAGGGGTAAATCATAGGCAAACAGTGTTTAGAAAAATAAGATGTCTATGAGAAACGATGACTGTTTTATAGAAGTTGAACTATTCTTATGCAAAAACCAAAGCAAATCAGTTGAGGAGTGTAATGTTTGTCTAAATATTTCCGTAAGTTTCAAAGCACTTAGCCACTTGCTCTGAAGAACCTCTGTGGTAGGTGGAGCTGATATTTTATTACTAATTTAAAAAAAAGTGTAAAAGTAGTTACAGTGGCACCTNACCTGTCAAAACTCACACACTCAGCTGAAGACTTGTGCTATAGGCAGACCATGAGGCAGAACTGAAGAGGCCATCCCAACTGCTTAGCCGTATGTGAGTAAGCTGGAAAAAAAATTGACCCCACTCCAATTTCAGGTGTGAAGTTGTAAGTATTGACTCTCCTGCTAAACTCAAATTTCTTAGGCTTTTCTGCCAGAAATAAAGTGCAGTTGTGCACTTGACTGAATTGGTGTTCAGGGTATAGCTGAGATCATCTGCTCTGGGGCAAATCGAATTCTTTTATGCTCCCACAAAGTAATCGGAATTTAAGGTTGTGCTGTCTCAACAAAAAAGCATCAGTTGACATAATTTTAGAAGCTGTATTTAGTGATATTTTAAATACATGCTGTGTTGTAAAGAAGTTATCTGTTGAATAAACACGCTCAAAAATAACACGTCTCAATCCATAGAAGAAAGGAACATAAACCCTTCATTTTTACGTGAGGTTAACCAGAGAAGAAAAATAGCATAGTTGTTTTTTGATTCCTTGGTTTGGGAATCCTAAGAAATATATTTTCTTAATCTTACTGTCTAACCACCACAGAATTCCCTCACTTGATGTTTGTCTAAGTAATATAGACTCAGTACATTGCTCTGCTCATTTTATCATGTGGTTTGTATATGGAGTGCACGCACCTAACATGTGCCAAGAGCAATTAACATATGGGCTGAATGAAGAAAGATACATGGTGTATGAACTTGTTTTGGTCTGTACACTCTTCTCTTTCCCCTAATCTTGTTGCAAGCTACTGTTTAGACGAATAGTAGTCTACCAAGCTGCTCAGGTTTTTTATCGTGTTTTCCTTCTCTTCCACTGTTTTTCAAAAACACACTTTAAAGACCTCCTGCCAGCTTCAGCAGTGGGATTGAGGTGTATTGTTTTCCATCCCCTGTCCTCTTTTGTTTTTTTTTCTTTAAATAAAGAAGATTAATTAGTGAAGACAGTTGATTACCAGATATTGCAACTTTGGTTTGTCTAGATGATAGGACTACGAAATTGCTTGCAGTACCTTGCCAAGAACCAGCCTCTCTTAAGAAGGGAAATAATTCCTCCACAAGTTGTATTATTTATTTTTTTTCGAATCAGGTTTGCCTTCAATTTTATATAGGAGCCAGCGCCTGCTGGGGAATGGCAACTTTCAATTGCTTATAGTTCATTTTAGAAATTATGGCTTTAAAGGCTGAAGGATGCTATCCCCTACTATTTCCCTGAATCACCCCGTATCTTTGGTGTGCATTCCTATAAAAAACTGGGTATGGCAGGGACTGAATTCTCCAAGCAAAGGACTTGCATACCAGCTAACTTTTCTTTTTGGCAGGAGTGATCATGTTTTAAAGCAAGCATCAATTTTCAGTTCTTTTGGCATCCCAGCCAAGTGCTGGACCATCGTAGAATGTTAATAATTTTAATAGGTGTCTGATAATTGAAAATCAGCAGTGGCTGCAGTGGCGAGTGAGCTGCACAGACATGTCCAATGAGCCTTTCCATGGCTGGTTTCTTCGCTGTTGCCCTAATGTGGATGTTCGGAGCATGTGAAATTTCCTGGTTGTTAACAAAGCAGCAGAATGAGTGAGAGGCTCCTGCCACATTCCACTAGCTGTACAAAGCAAGCAGATGGAATTAAAATCTGGGGTTTTGTTCTTTTTTTTTTTTTGTCTTCAAAAGAGATGTAGTTTTAATGGAGATGGGCATTTTTACTGAAAGGTTGTAAAACATCCAAAGTGGAATATGCTAAAGAAACAGATCAGCAACCAAGAAATACAGCTCCTAAGCAGCTGAAGTTCTATCATCTTCTGGAAGTTTTGGTGTGTTTAAAGACAAGAAGAGACACAATATTGCTTTGATTTTTCTCTATTTTATTTTTTTTCCACCAGATAGTATTTTAATTTTTTTTTCATAAAAAGTTTAAGGTATACTCTGTCCCTTCTATTGACAGCTGTCAGTGTGAGTATTTTACTGATCTACCCCTTGAAAAGGCATTAATGAAGCATATCTGGTGTTTCTACATCATCTGGCACATCGTAAATTACGTTTTGCTGAAGTTTTAAGTCTCTGTGCATAATCTCAATGACGGTTCATGTGAATTCGGTGCTTCTCCCTCTTCAGGGACTGCATTTCAACATGTCCAAAGCTAACGGGCATTGACTGAAGAGGAAGAGCATATATATGGCTAGTTAGCATTGCACGGCCAAGGAGCTGAGAGTCAGCCTTTCTTAACTTGCCTTGGTGACACCCATTTGTGCCCAGCTCTTCATGCGGCTGGTGGCTCCCCAGGTGTCACAGCCTGGCAGGACGCGGTGTGTAGCGGGTGGCCCTGTGGGCTCCACTGCTGGTGAGGGTACCTGCACAGCCTGCCTGGCCTCTCGCAGCGGCAGCAGTATGGCTCTACGTTTCGCAAGAAACATCCTTAATTCAGTTCTTCTCGGTTACTTCTCCTGAAGGTTACTACTACTAGGTAACCTAGGCTGCTAGTTCATGAAAGACTCTGATGATTGCAGTTGCTGGCCTTCTGATCCTGGGCAGCTCTGTTTTCATACTTGGTAGTGAACAAATTTCTGGAAGGATTCGTTCCAGTGGTCTTCCAGGTTCTACGCAGCATTTACGGGGCCTGTCTTACGCTCACTCGGTGGTACCTGCTGCCCTTACTGCCTGTTCTGCTGGCTGTTGCAATCGGCTGAAACCAATCTGTGGAAACCCTGGCCTGCAACCTGTTGTAGGTGACCCTGCTCTGGCGGGGGCGTTGGACTAGATGATCTCCAGAGGTCCCTTCCAACCCGGACTATTCTGTGATTCTGTGATTCTGTGGCCCACCCTTGGGCCTTGCCTGGAGCTCTATAATTTCTGTGCGTCTTAGAGGTGTGGAGGAAAAACATTTGTTAATTTTTTCACTTTCACTCCTCAGTTTCTTAAATAAACTTTCAGAGATACTTTGTGTTTATTTGACAGAATGGGTGAAAGTAGGGAAATGCAGTCAGTCAGTGCTTCTTCCAAGTGATTTTTTTTCACATGCTTTATTTCCTGTCTCCCTTCCGTGGCACGACTCGTTTGCTATTGACAAGACTATAGGACACTGAATAACAGCTGATTTTGCTTGTGTGGCTGAACATGGTAGATACTTGCTTGTTACGTGGCAATTTGTCACATTCAGGTGACACCACGCTTTGACTTGTCATAAGCTTGTCTTTCTACTTACAGTGCTTCAGGTTTTGTTCTGAAGGCTTTCTGGACAAAGAAACGTGGTTCTTCCCTACCATTTCTGAGAATTAGGAGCTCTCTGTTTTGCAACTAGCTCTACAGTAAATTAACTACAGTAGTTGTTAATAATGGCAAATACCTGGAATTTGACAGTGCCCTTCAGAACAAAAATAATTTCTACAAAGAGAAGTGCTTTTCTGTTGTTTGTGGGGTTGTGGTTTTTCCTTGTCTTTATCTGCTTATCACTTTCTTTTTTTTTTTTTTGCCTTGGGGGCATCTTTTAGTGGTGGGGGAGTTGAGGGATGGAGAGTATATTCCCCTTTGAAGTCCTGGCTCCAAGCTCTTACCAAGATTAGTGTCAGGCTTTACCCTGTATGTCCTTTGTGTTACAATATGACTTATTTTGTTGGTCTTTGTAAATTTTGCATGAAATCTCTTCAGATCTGAAAATATTTTAAGAGATATAGTCTTGGGCAGAATTGACAGAATGAAGAAATCGTATTATTCTAAACCAATGTAAAGGAAGCAGTTTAGTGCATTCATATGCCAAGATAAATAAGAATGCATCATTGCAAGACGGTCAGTTCTAGAAACAAGGTTTTGCTAAGTGAAACATAGATATTTTCCATAAAAATAACATGGCATTATTATAACTGCTTATAGGCAGTTGGCTTTATGCTTCTGTTCCCTGCAATACACATATAAAAATTGAGCAGGTTTCTATAAAAATTGAGCAGGTTTCTTTACAAAACTCCATGTTGAGACCACATACTGGTTTCCCATAACCATACAACATGATTTCCTTCAAAATGAATTCTGTGGCTGGTTGCCAAAGCCAGCATGTAAGTGTTAAAAAGGGAAAGGTTAAGCCCCTCTGAAGAGAGGGCATGACTAAGGATGTCAAGCATGTTATGCAGTCAGTCCATCCCTCTGCGTCAGGTTCATGAAGGCAGGCAGTGGCAGGGAAGGGACCAGAGCTGGTAACTGGATGAGGGAGCTGCACTCGCTGGGAAGAGCATGTGGGCTCTGTGCTGGTTAAGGTGTGAAGTTACTGGGTTTTGACTGGCAGAACCTCCATGGGGCAAAATAAATCTTTTGCCAGTATTGGGAAGGGCAGGTGCAGCAAGTAGTATTTCCATGTCACAAAACACAGCTGAACTTCACCGCATAGTTTTCATAGCTCAGAAAACGTATAGTAGTGTGCTCATCTCTGCCTGTGCCGCTGACTGAGTTCCTACCCTGAAGTGTGGATCAGCTGACCTGCAAGGTGATTTACAGTGTAAATTGGGTGAAGGTCTCTCTTGGTTCATCCTCCTTCATTCACTGATGTTTTTTTTTCTCTCTCGTTAGAATTCTCACACCCTTCTCATAATTTTTTTTATTTTAGATCTCTTGTGTTGATTAGCTTTCTGTACTTGGTTCTCACACTTTTCTGCTCTTAAATGATATGTTTCAGGTTTAGACCATTCCTCATTTTTAGAGATTGGATTGAGATATAATATTAAGACTTGATGCATAATACCACTGCTGTCTACAGCAGGCTGCTTATACCTTTTTTTTTCTGGGCTGTCTTGAACTTGCAGCTGACACAAACAGGATATTAAAACAGAAGGAACATAAGTCTGGTGCAGGATAATAATTTTTGTGTTTGCCTGAGGTTTTCTCTCCCCCTTTGTCTTCTCCCCACTGTGTTCCCATCATTTTCTGGTCTTTCCCTCTATGCCCTCTATCTGACTCTTACATAACATAGTCTTTCCGTACATATGCTGTCCCCCAGGCTTCCCTGTCTCTTAAAGCACGTGAACTTGACCATACTGTTTGCTCACTGTGGTGCTCTTGGTCCAGAACATTCCCTGAAAATTTTTTTGAAACTCTGGATGTTTGCTTCAGCACCTTTCATTAGCACTGCACTATCTATGTTTTTATGTTGTATACGTTCTTGTGCCTCCTTACCTGAACATCATCTCATATCTACTTTAATCTGCTTCTAATCTGATGACAGGTTTCTGGTCACCTTCAGTCTTAAAAATATTGGGTTTGGGTGTTTGTTTTTTTTAACTGTGCAGTTTGTATGTGTGTTATGTTTCTGGCCTGGATGCCTCCTCCTTTGCCCAAATATGTGTGTTTATACATAAGAATCTTGAGTTGAAGTGATACAACCTGTAAACCCTTCCAGCACATGTAGCCTGCTGGAGTAAATTGTTTCTTGTAGTTTCCAATGACCCCTCAGATCTCTGCTTCCTGTCTAAGCTCCTTCTTCTAATGCATGTTAATCTATTTACCGATATACAGAAGACTCATCCTAGCTGTGAAACGCAATGGAGGTGACTTCTTGGTTGCCCTTACAAACACGACACCTGAAATCTGTCTTGTCATTCTCCAGGTGTCCCCTTCTAGATATCCTTTATGTTTGTTTTCTTCTCTAAGCATCCACTGCCCCTGAGCTCCTATCTGTTGTACAGCCAGGTGTCTACACAATTCAGGAAGAGTGGGGTTGCTAAATCTGCTTCTGACAGCTTCAAGAAAACAAAGCTTCATGATTACGAGGACAGCAGTTTCCCACAGCTGAGACAGTGGAGAATCTAAACAGCGAGAGGGCAGATTGCAGTCCCTACTGTGTTTTTACAGCAGTGGGTTTGAGTTTATGTCAAGGTGATGTCATTGAGGCTGATACGTATGAATATTCCATAACAACATAATGAGAACAGATGTATGCGATGATGAAATGGAGAAAGAATGACAGTTGAATGCAATCTGCAAATAGACAAACATGAGTCTGTATTGCATTTAAATACATCATAGGGGAAACCCCAGAACTGAGCCCCCCAGATTCAGATGTTTCATTTTTGGCTCTTCCCTTCTTTTTCCTTAATTTTTATTTTTTCTTCATGGTAGGCTGCTGGCATGATATTTTCATGGTTCATAATTTGAACAATTAGTAAAAATTGGTAGGCTTTTTGCTTTAAAGCAGACCAGGATTTGAAAATCCCGTTTCAACTCTTGGTTTACTCAACAGTCACTTTACGTTTGTTATACAAAAGACGGTGCAGAAGATGAGGCAACTGAAAATTTTTAAGCACAGTTCTTGGCAACTTAAACTGTTGTTAAGCATACTTAGTAGTTATTTTTAAAAACAGTGCTATCCTCAAATGACTGATATGGTATAATTTAAAAATATTACAACATCAGGTACGCCATGTTTGAGTCAAGGGTTTGTTTCCTTAGAAGTGGGAAGGGTATGGTTAATGAGATCTCTTCCAGCTGGCTAGCGTAACTTTGCAAAGTAGGTTTTATTGTTTTTTCTCTGGAACAGACTGGGGCTCTAGTTTCATGCTGTTTCTGTGTATGAGAGAAAGAAAACTCAAAGGGGCTGTAATTGTATATCATGGCTTATACCTTGTCACTGCATAATTTCTGTAGAACTCGTAAGTGGTTTGAGTATATAAAAACTGTGCTCGTAGCACTGAAACCACTTTCATCTAGGTGGGGGTTCAATCTTTTTTCCCTTACACCTTCTTGTATTTGTATGCAATGTGTGTGTTTGAACAGTGAAGCATAAACAATTCAAAACCCTTGTTCAGAAAAATAAGAAATAAGTAGTCATTGCAGCAGATGTTACTGTCTCTTCCCTGAGGGCACAGACAGCCAGAACCCAAATTCCCTTTAATTATCCCAGTAATAGACATATGCACACACATAAGAATGCAGAAATACGCACTTCTAGCCGGAGAAGCTCTGGCAGGACAAAGAAAACAGGAATGCAGGCTGGATTTTAGGCCTTGAGACTTTGGAGGTCAGAGCGGATTGTAAAAGCGGGTCAGGGAACCAGGCAATTGCTGTGACTGCGCCTGCCCTGCCTGGAGAGCAGTACACAAATCGCGGAGGCAGTGACTTTGTGCGTCATGAGAGAACCAATGAAAGATGCGAGGAGTTGGGTAGAGGAAAGTAAGTTTACAGTAGGCTTAAGAAAGAAGTTCAAGTTCGCCTATTTAAAGTCAAGATACATATACTTTAAATATGCTTTATTTTCTGTTTTTTCCATTAATAATAAATAAATTACTTATAGACCTGCCTTATTACCTCCAAAATTGTTCTGAAGCTGTAACAGTTGTTTAAAAAACAAATGCCCAATAAACAGGTGGTGAACTTTCTGGAAAATGTCAAAGGTTTATGGTCTTGGGATTTGTTTTATTGCAAATGAGTTAAAGTGGAGAAGAGCTCAGGGAGCTGGCAGAGCTTCTAGATAAGGCCAGAGCTACGTATTTATTTCTTGGCCTCTGCAGTCCTCTTTGTGAGGAAAGGCAAACTTCAGGACTGTGTTGTGCTGGATAGTAGAAGGAAGGCAGCTGCCTTGTTTGTGATCTAAAGAGACCTCCAAGAATACTGATTCTTGAAAGGGAACTATAGTTTTGAGGTTGTTTTTGTCTTTTTGTTGTTTTGTTGGGATTTTTTTTTTCCCTTCCTATAAGCAAAGATGAGCTCTGAACTGCAGATGCAGATCTGACACGTTTTCATGTTTCCAAAGGGGAACCAAATGTAGTGTGCTAAGACTTAAAAGAAGAATCTTTTAGTTTGTGGTTGCTGATTTAATCATGCTGGGCAAAGTCATAACTCCATCTTTTCTTTTATAGAGGAATGGATTGCATTAACTAACCCTGCTTAGACAATTGTGTTTATCTTTTTCCTTGGCGGGAAGAAATAAAACATAATTTTCTTATATCTTCCTGGATCCCTATTTTAGAAACTGTACATTTCTTACTGTCTAATGACGAGAATGCCTCTGTTTTTCAATGCATTGTCTAGATAAAAAAGTACTCTAAATTTTTATAAGAAATATTTTAAATTTTCGATTTTATTAAAGATTAGGGATTAGCTACTATAAATGCATATTATTTCATTTCCCAGTTATGATGACCACGTACTCTTAATTCTGTATTACTAAAGTCAGCGGTGTACATTGCCCCAGTATAAATGTGTTCTGTATGGTAAGGGCTACATGTAATGTGTTTTTCATTAAAACGCAATACTGAATATCGTAACAGACCTATCTGTCCTAATCCTTTCATTTTACAGAGAAGCATGAAATAGTGTCAGCTGATGCCATCTTTTTGTTGTTGAACTAGTACTTTTCTCTGCATATGTTCTGTCCAGTTTGCTTCTGGTGTACTCCATTTAGAGTATTAGAGCCTTCTGGTAGCAAAGACTTAGATCTGTTACATCCATGACCCTCCTTAGCCTTGACATCTGGATGTGTGTACCATATATATGAAAAAGTGGGAAAGCCAACTATGTTCTAATCACAGTAACAGGTGGACCAGGAATTTGACTGGGACATTGGGCTGGGATTGACTTGGCTTTTCAGTTTTTTAGAACAGATTTGTCTCGTTCTGTAAGGTTAAATGTTAGAGTTGTTTTTTTCTTGTTTGTCAGTTTGACTGAGGTCCTCAGTGCAGTGGTTTGTTTTTCTGGTACACTAAAAATTACAGAAAAGCCACCTTCCTGGCCTCTAAATCATCCTGGTGGAGTATATATATTCTTGGCATCTAAGGGTCAGATTACTTGGGTATCTTCTTGTTACTTATGCATAACTTCAACCCTGGGACTAAAATGCAGTGCTGGTACTACCTTTAAGCTCTACTTTTGTAAGAAGCATTAATAATCATTGTTTCTCCCTCTGAAATGCGTGCTAAAAAAGGGACAGCATTAGGAGCCAGGTAGAAAGAGTTAATGAATGCCCAGAGTGTTGATCTGAGGCTGTAAATCTATTGAGTGCTCCTGGCTTTGCATCCTACAGGGAGTCTGGCACTCCTACAGAGAGTAACAGGCACGCTACAGCATCTCCCTCTGGGTCTTTCCCCAAACCTCCTGTGGAAAGGAGCTCCACAGTATGGGCAAGACACGGTCACCTTAGTGATACTGTTCTGCAAGACAACCTACACAAGCAGACAGGATTATAAAGCTAAGAAGGTATATGGTCCTGGAAGCAGATATGCCAACATACCATTGCGTAGAGAAAGCACATGTCTGGAATTACAGGTTTTGGAAAAGCAGCCTGTAACAAGCAGGCCTTCTCTGCTGTGCACTGAGCTGCTGTCTTCAAAGTGTTCAGCTTCTACCATGGGCCTTATGGAAGAATAGCAAGTAGCAGGGCAGGTGTTCGTGCTCAGATTTTGAGATGAGTATAATTAGTATATAGTTTTTGCTGGGATACTTCTAACTCCTAGAATGAGCCTTTTCTGTAAGAGAAATGGAAAAATATTTGCTATGTTTACTATATTTGTTAGAAGAGTTTTTTGGTTTATGATTTGCTTCTCTTGTCTTTGCTTGCTTTTCGCAAAAAAAGTGGCACCTTCAATGATTTCATGGTTAATACATCCAACAGGAATATACCCATCAGAAAAAGCCTGTTCTGGCCGGTTTTGCAACAGTGCTAGGCTAGGATAGAGGGAGAATTTGGTCCAAAGTACAAATATGTAAAGAATGACTTGAAGTCATTAAGTAATGTACAATAATGTACATTACGTACAAATATGTAAAGAATGACTTTACAAATATGTAAAGAATAACTTGCATTTGTATGGGTTTAAACACTGCATACCAGAAACAGAACCACAATAGTTGTGGTGGAGCTTCATGGCACTGCAGCCTGAGGAGTGCACAAGGTAGTTTGTTCAGGTGTAGCATAGGTTTCTCTCCACTGCAGTGACAACCAGACAAGCCTGGATGCCTGAGCTAGAAGTCTGTTTGCAGCTGTGTTTTCAGAAGCTCATCTCAGGAAAAAAAAAACCCTGTATATGATGTCTTATATTGTCACTTACATGTTTGTAACTATAGCTGCTTTCTTCCCATCACTTCTATTTTTTTTTTTTTTTAACCTTGTTGCTCGAATTATTTAAAACATGGAGTCATTGTATATGAATGCTAAGCAACACATTCCTTGAACAGGTTCTAGAAAAGTAAGTTATGTTGTTGATGAACTAAGCCTCAGGCCCTTTCAGATAAGGCGGGGTGAATTGTCATTGGTTTCAGAAGTAGCACAGCCATTCTTTGGTTGAACTGTAATGATAGAGTCCTCTTTTTTTGTTGGAACCCCTGGAATAGCATTTGCATGTATTTCCTTTCTTTGCTTGAGCTGTGGTACCTTTTTTCCTTTCGTCTGCAGCGAGTTCATGACTTACCAGCAAGGGTGTGTTTATTACATTTCTGTGAGGAGAGAATGCAGTGGAAGAGCTAGAAAAGACTTGTGACTGGAAATCACAAAAAGTATAGACAAAAGTGAATCGCAAAAGATGCAACAGGCTCTGGCATGCTGTTTTTCTTCTCTTTTCTTTCCAACAGAGTAATGCTTGTTTTCCTGAAGTTGTTCTGAGTGAATTTATTATTCATGGATATATTTCTATGATAATGGGAATTTTAAAATGAGGACTTAGCAATCACGCTGAATTGATATAGATGATGCACAGAAATTACTGAGGAGAATCTTGTTTTTCTCAATCCTCGTTTTAAAAGGGTTAGGGACAATGGAGTCTTGAAGTGTTTACAGAATGTTTACAAGCGAGCCTAACTGTGTCCTCAAGGACAGAATGCTGCAAATAAATCCCGAAACGGGGTGCGCTGAATGAGTGAACAGGTAGATCGCCTCTTGCCGGCCATCACACCTCACTTAGTATATTCCCCTGGGGTTAATGAGGCTGGCACCAGGGCAAGCGGGGGTGACGTAACAGAGTCAACATGGCACATCACTGCGGAGACTTCTGGCTTGTCTCGCTGCCTTTGAAGAGGATAGTAATGTAACTTGAGTATCGCAGGAAGAGGAGATCTAAGTTAGGCTAAAATTATTATACAGCTTCAGGAAGATGGGGATTATTGTATCATCCTTAGATTAGATACATTTAATTATAAAAACTTTAGCGTGCAGTAGTGTATTTTAATTTTCTTATAAGATTAGTGAATTTGTCATACCGATGCCACCCAGAGACTTCTGTTAATATTGCAAATCTGCTAGTTTTCGACTGTATTATTATTATTATTATTATTATTATTATTATTATTATTTTGCTAACAGAGTTTCTTCAAGAAGGTGGTACTGTGCATATGTTTAACTTTGTGCTCACTATTTTCAAAAAAGACACCATGGCATGCGGTGTCACATACATACACCATAAACACTACTGAAATTTTTAATATCTATGTTAATTTTTTTAATGAAATCAGGACGTCTTTCTTGTCTTTTAACTTTGTTATTTACCATTAAAGATCACTTCTATATTCAGTTCTAAACATACCACTCTATTCCTTAATAGTAATTTCTCAACTTATTTTACTGTAGCTCTACTTTGAAGGGCTGAATAATGAAAGTTGGGTTAGAGAGAACTGTACTATTTCATTTGCAAAGAACTGTAGACCTCAGCCACTGGCAAGTCCTTGGACAATGTAAACCAAACAAGCTATGGCCTGTTGGCCAGATACTAAATTTAAAGTAAAACAGATTTCTGGACTTTCATTTTTTGTATGAGTATCTAACATCCTCCTGCCCAGCTTTGATTGTTAACCTCCCTTGTCTTTAAAGCTCTTTGACCTTTCCTGACAGCTGAGGGGACTTCAGTGCTTTTGCTTTGCCTTAGGTTTATAAGCCATGACAAACTTTTTTCCCTATTAAATTTAAGCTATTAAAAAAACCCCAAAACAACAACCCAGCCCAAAATCTGAACCCCCCAGGAAAATCACAGCATGTGAAGGAGAGCTGTAGCTTTCTCAGAATCCAACTTTTTCAATGTCCATATTTTAGTGCTGTGGGAAAACATACATTTTCTTTCATGAATGTTTTCAAGCTAAAAAAGCCTGCAGATTTCAGCCCTGTAATAGCAATTAAAAAAAATTAAAAATCTTTTTTTTGCTAAGGGTAAGTATGTCTTGAATGTAATGAAAGGACCCAGCATGTGTTGGAGACCAGCTGTTGTTATGACTGCATTTATACCATGATACAATTTTCCATGGACAGCTTTAAGTCTGAGACCTATGTCTGCAGAACAGTAAACATGCATACTTAGTTTCAAAGGGCGAAAAAAAATACAGGTTGAGGGTGTGCCTGAACGAGTGTTTTCAGTATCAGGAGTAAGAAAAGAGAAGTCTCTAAAGGGTGGAGTATTTTACTGCACTTCACATCAACTGAGGGCAGAGGAAAGGGAAGGGAATGCCGGGAAGGGGAGGGTTAGAACTGGAAAGGGGAGGGATGTTGCTGTTTGTCATCTGTGATCGGCAGGCAGTACAATTAAGTTACATATCAGCAGGCCATCTTAATTAACTTACACATTTATTTATGGTACTGTTGTAGTGTACAAAATCCATTGCTTTTATAAAGCTTGTCATGTTGCATCTACATGAAAAACTTTATGAAAGTGAAATAATTATTGCTTACTACTTTACCATGAGTTTTTAATTCAAAGAAAAATAATTTATAGACCTTTAATGGCTTGTTATGCATTTTTGACTTTAAGGAGATAACTCGTAACAGAACTGAAAGGTCTTGTTTCAGCTAGATTTTTCCGATCAGATGAAAAGAAATTTAATTATTCTGTTGATTTATGTCAATAAATTTTCTGTAGTGTAACCTAAAGCAGAATTTCACCAATAAGCTTTTACTTTTACAGTTTACATGGGTTTTGTTTGATTGTCTTTTTTGTTTTCTTTTTTGTTGATGGTAGTTTTTTGGTTGTTTTCCCTTATAGAAGCATCACAAAGTTGTAGCTTTATCCCATAAAGGCTTATTCCTGCGTGACACGTGATGCTACTGTGATACATGTGAGGTACAATCAAAAAAAACCCAGCTCTAGCTGCCATTTGCTCTTCCTGACCTTACTCCTCAAGCAGGAACACTGCAACAAAGACAGGATAAATAAATTATATTTTGGAGGGACAAAGGGGAATCAGATTTCAGAGAGATATCTTAGCAAGGCTTCATTCTCTTCTTGTTCTCTAGCCTGGCCTTGCCTTGACCTGCCTGGCCCCTTGCCCCTTTGCTTCAAACCTGGAAATGGTCTCAATCACCTGCTTGCTGTACCTTGAAGCTTTATTGTGCCTTGCTGAGACAGCAGGACAAGTGGAAGAGAATTGCATCCTTGAATCTCAGTCTTCCCTGTAGTCTTCTGGCACCGCAATACCTCTGTGTACTGAAATGCCCCTGGCCTACCCATGCTATGGGGAGCTACTGCTTTCCTTGTTTTACAGGAGACTAAGGATCTCATTTGTCATACCAACGTGGAGCTGAAGTAATCCTATTCTCAGCTGCTTGCCTTGTCTCTGTTTCAGAGACTGGTATTTCCACAGTGGGTCTGGCTTTATCTGTGTGCAAAGCTGCTGCTGAGCCAGTGGCATATTCAGTTTTGCATATTTGCACACAGCGATACAAATTTGAATGTTAATACATTGATAGCCTGAGTTGTATTTTGGCAGTTTGGGAGTAGACTTGTGTGTGATTCTGCAAGGTTGTACCTGAGAGGCAGAAACCTCTGGGCAGGAGCGTAGGCAGAGAGAGCCTGGGGAGCTGTGGCTGCCATCTCAAAGAGTGTAAATTCCCCCTATGTGCCAGGAAGCAATTCCGATAGCTAGAGCAACCACCTGGAAGGGGAACATAGCAGCCAAGGGACTAAACCCATGTCCTGGGTTGTCCTTCCAGCCCGTCTTGCGACCTCTGCCCACTGGCTTGACTGGACTCCCAGCCTGGGTACTCTGATCTGTCTTCAAAGCCCTGAAGATGGCTTCACTAAGGGAAAATCGTGCCTTACAAATTTGGTGGCCTTCTATGATGGCGTTACAGTATTGGTGGATAAGGAGAGAGCAACAGATGTCGTCTACCTGGACTTGTGCAAAGAATTTGACAACATTCCACACGACATCCTGGTCTCTAAATTGGAGAGACTTGGATTTGACCAATGGACCACTCGGTGGATAAGGAACTGGCTGGATGGTTGCACTCAAAGAATTGTGGTCAACAGCTCCATGTGCAAGTGGCGAGAAGTGACAAGTGGTGTTCCTCAGGGGTTGGTACCGGGATGTTTAACATCTTTGTCAGTGACATGGATGTTTGGACGGAGCGCACCCTCAGCAAGTTTGGTGATAACACTGAGCTGTGTGGAGCAGTCAACATGCTGGAGAGGAGGGGTGCCATCCAGAGGGACCTGGACAGGCTTGAGAGGTGGGCCTGTGCAAACCTCATGAAGTTCAACAAGACCAAGTACAAGGTCCTGCATGTGATCCAGGGAAATTCCATGCACAAATACAGGCTGGGCAGAGAATGGATTGAGAGCAACCCTGAAGAGAAGGGCTTGGGGCTGGGTGTTGGTTGATGAGAAACTCAGCAAGAGCTGGCAATGTGCGCTTGCAGTCCAGAAGGCAAACCGTATCCTGGACTGCATCAAAAGAAGATTGGCCAGCAGGTTGAGGGAGGTGATTCTGCCCCTCTACTCTGCTCTAGTGAGACCTTACCTGGAGTACTGCATCCAGCTCTGGAGCCCTCAACGTAAGAAGGGTGTGGACCTGTTGGAGTGGGTTCAGAGGAGGGCCACAAAGATGATCAGAGGGCTGGAGCACCTCTCCTCTGAAGACAGGCTGAGAGAGTTGGGGTTCTTCAGCCTGGAGAAGAGAAGGCTCTGGGGAGACCTTATAGCAGCCTTCCACTATCTGAAGGGCACCTACCAGAAGGCTAGACAGGGACTTCTTACAAAAGGACAAGGGGGAACGTCTTCAAACTGAAAGACGGTAGACTTAAAATAGATATTAGGAAGAAATTTTTCACTATGAGGGTAGTGAGGCACTGGAACAAATTGCCCAGGGAAGTTGTGGAGGTCACATCCCTGGAGGTGTTCGAGGCCAGGTTGGACGGTGCTTTGAGCAACCTGGTCTAGTGGCAGGGGCCCATGGCAGGTGGGTTGGAACTCAATGATCTTCAAGGTCCCCTCCAACCTAAACCATTTTAGGAATCTGCGATTCTACGATTTTTTTCCATGGGATATTTGTTCTGTGTTTTTTTTGTCAGTTATTCATCAGTATTATGATTTTGCCGAATTTCTGCTACTTTATAAAAGGGTTTTACATCTATTTCTGTCCTAGTCACAGTGCTTGATACACGGAAAAGTAGCCTCTCTACATCTCCCAGAACTGAGAGCTGTTTCTGGTTGGGAGCGCGTGTGTGTGTGTGTGTGTGTATTTCTTCTGTGTGTATTCTGTGTCCATGTGGGAAATGTCTGAAGGAATTTATGGAGATTTTAGATGTATTGGCTGATAAACTGATAAACATAATTTTGTTTAGCTTTATTTTTCTTTTCTTTCTTTGTCTTTTTTTCCAGTAAGTGAGATTCTTCAAGACTTGCATCTGAATTTCCTCATCTTTATGTCCTACCTGATTTTTAAACTTTTTAGAACTATGCAATTGATTGTTTCATTAAAAAAAAAAAAAAAGCATGACGAAAAAGTTAAGGCTGCAAAATCAAGTACAAAAAAGTTAGGCAAGCCCAAAAGAGGGATTTCTTGTGTAGCCTTATATATGAAAATATAAACAGATGAATAAGTATGTGTAAGGCTACACAGGCCTATAACTTATATATGTGTGTGTATATTTTTTTCCTCCTATGGAATCCTGCTAGGTTCTATCCACAGCATCTGCAGTAGTAGCTGATGACAGCTGTAATCATAGTTATCTAATATGAGGCCCGATCCCCCCTACTGATTTGAGAACCTATCTAGTGCAGATGGAATCAACAGTGAATTTAGCTACAAGTTCTGCAGAACATGTACAAACTGGCATTACAGGCCTGAAATTGCCCAGATGCATACAGGCTGTCATTAAAAATGCAGAAGCTAGTTTTCTGACACCCAAGTGATTCTACTGCACAGTTCCATCTGTTTTTCCAAAGTATACGATGCTACAGCTTCTGTACAGTGCGTTTAATGGTTCTCTGCAATGGCTGAACACGTTTTGACACAGAATAACATTTTTCTCCTGGGCCTTGTCCTTAGGAATGGCTGACCTACTTGTGCTAAAATTTTAATATTTAAATTAGGAACCAATCATCCTGAAACAGGCACCAGACGTGGATTATTTCAACTCAGACACTTGCAAAAGGAAAAATATGCTCATGAGCAAAGAAAGGAGCTTATAATGGGTGTTGGCAAACTGAGGTGCAACTGGTGATACCAGTATCAAAAATTACACTGTCACGGCACTTTCAGGGAGGTTGGTATTGACTCAGTATTCTAAGCGGTCATGACCATGTGCTCACCTTTGATCTTTTTATTGACTGTTTCACATCTATAGTTCTCCAATAGACAGTTCCATGGTCCGTTGTGCCATACGTACATAGCCCTCTTCACCTTTCACATATGTTTGAGATCAATACTTTGTGACTACATTAAAAAAAAAAGAATAATGCTTCAATATCCTGTGAATTGGGAGGGAAAGTCTAGAGGATGAGGCTTTTGTACAACTGCACTTATTTTTAAAGAACCTTTTATGTTATTATAGCAATTTGATGTATTCTGTGTATCTGTGTAAAAAAAGAAATCAAACAAAAAACCACCATGCTGTGTTCATCCAGCTAGTGATATGAATGCAAAAATAATTGCTAATAATTCGAATATTTAAGGATTTGGTGTGCAGTTATTTATGTGTTTAACATTGAAAGTAGGAACAGATTCATATTCTGAATACAAGTAATGCTCCTTGCCAATTTTCAGCAACGTACTCATCTGCCCTGTTTTATGTAGCGCTAAATTGGTCCAAGAAAGGCAGATTAAAAACACAGAAAGTTCACCTGAATGTCAAGCATTTTCCCTTTTTCATCCCTCATGTCTCGACCTTTTTATTGTGAAAATGATGAAAAGTCAAATTTGCTTGTTTTTTCTCATTGTTTTCCACTTGATCGATCCTTTTTTAAAGAACAAAACCCCACAAACTAAAGAACTAAAACACCCACAAACCCCTAGTCCTCAGCTGCTTCTGATGCATGGAAAATTAATCTGACTTCACTTGAGTGTGTACCGGTGAGTTGCAGTAGTACTGTGGTGTTTTCTGCCTTACCTAAGGAGGAAAACCACATCTGGCTTATAAATTAGACCAAAATTTGAATACTTCATTCAAGTGTGTATTGGGTGACTGCTCTATATATTTTACAAGCCTGTAGTGTAAATTACGTGGTAAGGTGGTAAAAATCTCCTGTGTTTCCTTAGAGGACCATACTGAGAAAGCTTGCAGCCCCACAGTATCTGCAAATGTAATGTTGGCTACCTGATGTACTACAACCATGACATTTACAGTAACAGTTGTATTTCTTGATTGTTTTTAGAAATTGCCCCTTGGTTACACGTGTTCAGAGCAGAAGATGCCGTGGACTTCTCACAGTTAACGTTTGACCCAGGACAAAAAGAGCTTATTGCTGGAGCCAGGTGAGAAATCTATTTTCTTTTCATGTTGCATCAGGATGGATTTTGTTCTCTGTTGATAAAGAATATTGAGCCAAATTCTAACATCAGCTTGCTCTTGTGTGACTCCCCTGCCTTCCAGACCCACTAAACTGAACATTATGTATCTTTGTTTCTCTTACTCCTGGCCAAAGTTAAAAGATGGACCGCCTGGTGTCAAGGATCCTAATAGTTGACACTGTTCTCATTTTTAAGAGGACTGTCCTGCAGTACTGTCAAATTTTGGGTGCATACAGTAAAACTGGCAGATGCTGTATGACAATGTGACAAGTTACCATAGCATAAAACTTATGATGATCCCAAACTTGTCTACACAGTATGGCCACAGTGCTTGGATGATTCTAATAATTATTCAGTACAATGCCAGGAACGATCTGTTACAGACTGCAGAGTTAGTGGTAAAGTCAGTGATAATCACAATTTTTGCGCAGCAGGACAGTACTTTGCAAGCTGTGATCAACAGTGACACTGTCTTAGGTGTCAACATTGAAGCAGTGACAGTCCTTGAACACCATTTTTTCTTCTTTTAGCATATGAAATATAGTAAAACATTTTGGTTGGCAAAAAATTTTAACCATCTAACATTATTTAAATCTGCCTTCTGAATATATTTTACTCTTGAATTAATGATATTCTAGTCACTACATTTTTCTGTTAGATTGAGCGTTGGAATAAACCTCTGTTTCCCAATTTGTTCCTTAGTTGAAAATGAGGTTCAAAGTACAAAGTTGTAAAATGCACTGTGAGAATTTTTTTTTTCCACGTGCCAATGGAAGTTGCTTAGTTGCGTTGGCAAAACTTTGTGTGTGGAAATATATATATGTCTCTGGCCCACCTGATGTGGGATATCCTGTGCACTCACGTTGATTTTTCTATTGTGTAATCTGCCAAATTAAATGAGGCATGAGGCTGTCAGCTGGCACTGTTCTGTAAAGACAGCCAGCCATAAGTCAGAGTTCTCTGAGGCTTTCCTCAGTCCTATGGAATTGTGTGTTGGATCAATGCACACTGTATAGATCTTGATAACCGATGGGAAAAAAAATCATTTTTCTCCTCCTCTCTTTTTTTTTTTTTTATTCTCTACTTTTTATCTGGGCTCCAAATCTCAGCAAAGAATATGCTTGTTTAAATTTGTGCTTTTGATGAAGTCCTTTGAATCACTATGGGATAAGCTTTGGATGATTTTGTTGAACAGTCAGTGACTACGAAAAAAATGCCAGCTGCCAATTCTGCCTTTTGCAAAAGATGCAGTACAGTAAAAACAATAGGACTCATTTGGTTTCTCTATAAGTTAATGCCACTTCAGAGCGTATCTCTTGTTCTGGCTAAAATTGCAAAATTAAAAATATTCAGTGTTTTTAAAATCACAACAAAAATCTCTTTTCCACAGTCCGGTATAGCTGGCTGTTATTTGTTCATATAACTTATTGGATTTTTACTTTCCTTATTCTGCATTTCCAATCTAATTTCAAAGCTTTTGTATTTGGCCATGGAGACCTCACTTTAGAATGACTGCACTTGCCAATGAGTTCCTCTAATTGTACATATCATTGATATTACTATGTCCTTTTCATTACACATTTTTCTCGTCTTAAAGCATTGTGCCAGACTATATGGTGAAAGTCACTGTACGTCATGGAGTCATAGATTCAGAGACTAGCAACCAGTTGTCATGGTGCTGTAGTCCCAAAAATGCAAGTATTGATCTTAACTGATTATGCACCTTTTGTATGTAATTCCTGCTACTGTGTAGAATGAATCTGTCACTGTCGAGTTTTCTGCTCATTTCCAGAAGTGGTTTTTGCAGCCTTTCATAGCCTCAACTCGCTGCACTGATGTGTTTTTTTTCTTAATGCACTGTTTGTAGTTACCTTTCACCCAGGGCCATCTGAACAGAACATTAATGTTACCATACTTGTGCTATGGCCTGTGGATAAAATCTTAGTACAGTTTTCATCTGTCTCATAGGAGCCACGTATCTGAAGAGCCTTCAGAAGAATTCATTTTCTGTAGTAAGCCACAAATGTGCTCTCATAAAGACAGTGAAGAGAATGCACTGTTAATTCGTCCTCCCTGGTGAAATATCTTTTGATATACAGTTATTTCTCTTAGAATATTCCAACAGTTTTTTTTCATTATCTTCTTGTACTAACACTTCAGTACTGAAAAACTAATAACTATGTGCAGTGTGATGTCAGTAAGATGTGAAGAGTTAAAAGTTTCTGCTCAGTTGTGAAAATGATAATTACGCAGGTTTCCCTTCTCTACCCAATCAATGCTAGAGAAGGGAAATGTGCGGTGGCACATGGCAAAGCTACAAATAAAACTTATATTACTCCGTTTACACTGCCAAGAGAAGCACTCCCATTATGATTTACTGGTCCAGCATCCAAACAGAAAAAAGGGGTGATGCTTGCACATCTAGACTTCTGCTTTAGTAAGGTGGTATTCTTCTAAACCAGAGGAATGATTTTCACAGCAAGGAGCTGTGTCCTGGCTCAGCTTAAGTTTATAATTGACTTTTTTTCACCGTAGTGGAGTTTAGTGAACTCTTCCCCCAAATTTCACTGTCTTAGAAACCAAACAAAGTATTGTGAAAATTTTACTCTATTGGAAATTCTTAAATCCCTTTTCCATCACTGATGTTCATGGCGCGTGATTCTCTTCCTTTTTTGAAATTCTACAGCCCCTAAAGAGGTTCATGACTTGTTTGTCTTAATAAGCAAGGTAGTGAAGATCCCAGCTGGGATTCAGACTGGATTCCTGGTGGGATCTGCCAATGTCATGCACCTACATAAAAAGATATGATCCCATGATGCCTCATAAGGTGTCTTCCATAGTGACTGAGAGCTATTGATATCCTTTGCACAAGGTTCTTGGGAGACTTTAAACTGTGGTAGTGTGTATTATTCTGTTTATATATGGTTAAACAAGGTTAACCAAAATTAGAAAGAGATCTAGGGAAGGGCTACTAAAAGGCAAATGAAGAGGGTTGGAATTGTAAAAATTGTTTGGAAAACAAAGGCTGAGTGTGTGCCCAGCACCTGCCTATAAATCCATCAGCAGGTACATCTGTGGAAGGAAATAGCTGTATAAACTGCACAGTAGTGTTGGCAGAAAAACATATCAGTTTAAGTTGGCCATAGGTAATTTAGTCAAACAATGAGTTTTGTCACATTTTACCAGTGCAAACAAAACAAAAACAGAAATATTTTTGACATGGTGATCTCTAAATATATAAAAGGGACATTATTCTATAGTATTTGCCATAGCAAGCAATGACCGGGAAGATAATTACTAGTCTTAAATTGCTAAGATTAGTCTTGCTTGTCCAGTTTGGGAAATAAAGGTGGTCTTCTGATGTCTGTGGGCATTCTGTAGTTGCTGTGCAAAAATATAGTTTTTACAATTTTATCTGCCCTCCCCCCACCTCCGCAAGTTGTCTTCCAGTCCTTGTGAAAAGTCTCTGGTTGATATTTTACTTCATTCTGCAAAATGTCCAATTCTCCTATAGGTCTTGAGTTGATTAATTTGGAGTCTCCCAGCCTTATTACCATCTGCAGTGATCTACGAATGTTACTACTTCAGTACTAGCACACACCTTCACTTTAATCAGCCAGTCCACCCTGGCACTGGTATTTCCCTTGTGCTGAGGAGTTGTCTAAGATTCGGAGCCACCACCCCCTTTCCTTCTCCCACCACCCCCATTAGGGAGAGAGGCTGCTGATCGCAATGAAGTGTTAGGTTGATAGTTGGACTCGATGATCTTGAAGGTCCCTTCCAACCTAGACGATTCTGTGATTCTATGATTCTGTGAAGTTTGGTTTTGGCTCAGTCTGCCTTATTTCTAGAGTGTGCACAGTCATGTTTCTCTGAATGCAATAGAAATGAGTAACTGCAGTCCATTTTGTTGTTCACTTTTCAAATTCCTCACAAATCCTATACCTCAACTGTGGGGATTGTGTTTATTTCCTAGGTCACAATCATACACGTTTCCTACTATGAAGTTCAATGCCTTTTAGTAGCGACTGCTTTGGTTCATGAATATTGCTACACAGTACAGGTTCAGTTATACCTCCTGTTTTAATTGTAAAAGGAGCTAGCACAACTTTCAAGTTGAAGGAGGCTTACACATGTCTTTGGGTCAGAGTCACTTGACAATCATTAATGCCTTCCAGTGTAACAGGTCTGCTGAATAACATATATTGGATCTGAAGTCTAAGTGTCGTAATATTTTTGTTTTAAAACAGCATCATTTGGTCTTCTGTCAATATGTTGTACGAAAGGAGATATATGTGTACTATCGGTGAGAGCTTTAGAGGGAGAGGAATATCTTCTAAAATGACTGATGAGTTAGCCAGGATCTCAGTAACAACCCACAGTTGCCGTGCTTGCTTGGGACATTTTGGTATAAATTGTCTGTGTAGAAAAATTCATTTAGATAGCTTTGAGAAATGGGGGAGTGGGGCAGAGAGAGTGGGGACAGGCAGGGGAAAAGGCAGAGGGAGAAATTTATCTTGCCCAACTTTGATCAAACAGGCTAAAGTGCATAGTGAAGACAAGCAAAGATTACAGTTCAATTTATGAAGTTGAATTAAGGGAAGAGGAATGATTTTCATTATGGCTACTGGATTTTAAAATTTATATTTGAAGAATGTGACAGGTTTTTTAGTGTTATGTCAGTTAGGTCTAGATATAGTGTAAAAGGAACTTTATTTCTTAATAGATACGTGCTAGATTGTATGAGATGATATATTTATGTAAAACGGAAAAAAAAAGGAAAATAGAGTAATGAGAAACACTCTACAGAGAAAATTCAGTATGGATGTAAAACAGTTGTTAGTACATTATGAAGCTTATTGGCTTTTGACACAGGGCAATGTAGCTATGTTCCCATGAAACTGTATCTTGAAAATTTGCCCCAGGCATTGTTCTTAACATCACATATGACCTGGCAGATAAAAATAAATGAGTTCTCTTCCAATCTGAAACCTTCTAGGGAATTCATTTGTTTTCTTCAAAAAAAAACCCCCAACCATATGGCAGGGCAGAATTTACTTTTATAATTAAGTGGCATCAGCGAAGGATTACTCTCAGGGCATTAGCTCCTCAGTAAGCTCAAGGAAATGAGAGACCGCTTATTTTATTCTGATAAATCCTGATAAAATATTCAGATTAATATTTCTCGGTGTGTTATTTAGTGGGCTGACTTAGCATCTTATCAAATATGATAATGATTTCTGTATTTTGAAATGCCAGTAAGCATGGAGATTCATGGATTTCCCCAAGAACAACCTTGCCTTCTTTTCCTGTGTGGAAGTGCTTTGCCATATGTCCTGCAGCATTTTCTTTGTGTCTCTCTTGGAAAGGTCAATTGAGAGGGGACAAGACCAGCTCAGGGGAAGGATACAGCAGTGTCTGAATTGCCCTGGAAAATTGTGTATTGCCTTTTTTTTTCTCCTTGTTCCCTGACAATGCACTAAACAGTTATCAGCTTTAGTTTTTATAAATCAAAAATTGTTAAAAATGTTCCAGCCATTTTGGTGAAATGAGAGTCAACTAGAAGCGTGTCTCAAACCCAGTAGGTTTGTCCAAAAATGTTGAGGTTCAAAATAATTGGTTACATTTTCCTTTTAATCCATTCTTTTTTTTTCTTTTTTTATGACTTTTTTTTTTTTAATGGTTTTATTCAGACCATACAAGAATTATGTTAGAAGAAACTTCTTTCTTTAAAGGAAAAATAAAGCAATGCTCCTCTTCCCAAGCCTCTTGTGCTTGAAATTATGAACTGGTAGGAGCCTAGCTGGAGTTCATTCTTAAGATGTGGTAATTTATTTTTTAAAATTCAAGTTGAGCTAGTTCAGCTATACTTCAAAATTATATAGTTACTTGTCAGAATTGGGACTCAAAGCTATTCATCTTCTTTTTTTAATTGGATAATATATATTTAGACATATCTTACATTATTTTTTACACCGAGCATCCTAATAATGGTGGCTTTCTCCTGTATGTTCTCCTGCAACTTAATTAAACTTGCTTTGAGGATTATAACTTGCTTTGAGGTGGCTTATTGCCTCTGTCACTCCTTATCTCGCTGATGAAGGACTGTAACAGTGTGCCTTTTCACTTAATTAGATGTGTGTTTGGGAACGTTAATTTGAACCATTACCACTACTTGCCATAATAACAGAACAGCAAATTAAAGGATTCATTAGCAGTGGTTTAAGAATCTCTAATAAAGGAATAAATAACTGTACAGGTTTGCTTCTTGTTGTTGTCTGCTCCCAGCAGGAGAATCTGAGAGCTTCTTGTTAATGAGATGCTCTGAGTGCTACATATTGGGAGAATATACAGGCTCAGGAATTAGTGCTATATTCTTTGAACATCCATCTGGGTTTTATTGCTCATTAACACTTGGTTTAGGGTAATCAATGTCTGTCCTTCCACTGATTGATCTGATCTAATCTAAGGTATTGTTTAATGTTAAATCTAAGAGAAATTATCATCCTGCTGCTTTGAGAAAATGGAAGGTCTTTCTCCCCCTACCGCTACTCTTTCCTGCCTTGTCAATGGGTTCCTAAGTATTTTTAAAAATTAATGCTTTGTACCTCTCCTGCTAATACCTTGTTCCACTATGCAGTTTTCTCCTCCCTTGCACCAACTCTGGTTGCAGAGTAACACTCATCAATTCATTAACCCCACAAAAATTACTCGTTTTCTTGTGTTGTTTTAATGTCTTGCAATTTTAATTACTGGAACTAACATGATGCATCATCATAGGAGCCCGGGATTTGACTCAGGGTTAAGATGAAAAGAGAAATGGCAGGGGTAAATGGAACTTCTTTGGCAGAGAACACTGCTATTTCATTTTAAGTCATCTTTAGAAATTGCATCAGATGAGTGGTCTTCCGAAGGTACCTGTCTTGAATTGAAGTCATGACCCACTTGATCTGTGCTAGCAGTAATACATGTCCTGCTGCAGAATATGGCAACTTGTTTTGGTTCCTGGTTAGACTGTGTTCTCATGTGAGTTAGCTGCTCCTTTCTTCTGCAACGAATGTTTCTCTCATAATGATTTCCCTCCTACATGACCAGCAGTTTGGTCCTTGCTGAACTTGTCTACTTGTACCTGCCTTTTAGGGCACTGAAATGCAGGGCAGGAAGCTACCACCTGGTCAGAGGTGGATATGTTAATAAAACATGATTATGTCTTTCATTCCTCGAGAATGCCTAAATTTTAGAAATTATTAAAAAAGAGCGATAAGAAGACCAAAGATCACTTCACCATAATTTTTAGGTTGCATTAGCATGACCTGCTAGTTTGAAGATATTACATATTATGTATGTGCTGTTTTCACATATTTAGCTACTTTATCAGTAAGGTACTTATTTCATTACTCTTATTTGCTGAGACTTTTATTTCCTGCAAAATGCAGACAAAAAAATCACTTATTGACCATTCTGATTTTCATAATTGTAATTTGACCATTTTCATATAGTTGTTCAACTAGACCACTTTGATTAGGTTTCTTTTATGTATCATCCTTAGCTTTTTCACATATTTTTCCTATCGTATCTTAATATGAAAAAATGAATTTTCTACCTCATAATTTTTTATTTATATTGATTCTTTCCTTTCCTCCTATTCTTATTTCTTTTTATATTTTCATTTTATTTCCAATTGCTGATTTTACTGCACTGCAGAAACAGAATTGGCTTTTACCCAAAACTTTCCTGTCTTGATTCTGGAATCGTGACTTTTTGCTTAGTAGTTGATACTTACAGAGCTTATACTTTTCATTTTCAGTCTTAACATTTTTTCCTTCCAGTAAATTGAATAAAATTTTCTTCTTTCACGTGAAATAGTTTCTTGAAAGAACTGCACAGGAAGGAATCTTTTACTAGTTTATTTCCAGGAGATTTGGCAGCATATCTGGTCATGCCTTGAGTTCCTGAGTTTGCTGCAACCCCTGTTTATTGATTCAGGCTTTCAATTGCAGATGCATATGGGGTCTTGGGATGGGTTGTTATGTTGTTTTGCTATCTTAAGAGTTTTTCAGAAGCTCATTCTATAGTACGTTTTCCAAAGCTGCCACTTTAGTGTTCTTCTAATTCATGTCTGTGTTTAATGCAACAGTATTTATTGTTGTTGCATTCATGTTTTATAGCTTGCTGTTTCACAAAGAAAAGGGTGAAGTGCTGGATTTAACAACCGTTACTAGCATGCTCTACTTTTGAATCTTCACAGGTGTTCAACTGATTTTTGACACGGGCTTGTTTAGGAACGTAGAGAAGATTAGTTTATACTTTTGTCTGTAGTCATACTGAATGTATTCACTGCAGTAGATCAAAATACATTGTTGTCAAGGAGGTGACTGGAACATGCTTTTTTGTGGTGCTTCATTCAGTTCCCAGTGGTAGCAGTGGAAGTCTTTGGTATTGGGTTTGAGCAGGCTCTCGATTAACAGGTTTTAGTTATCATAGTTTAGCTAGAGAAGTTGTTCAGTGCTGTGAATGTAAAGCAAAATGCTTATTGCCTTCTGGCTGTCTGAAGGAATACAGGATGCTGCTTTATCTCAGAGTTAGTTGTGTTTTCCTCTCATTACAGTGTCCTTCTGTTTGCAGATTTATGTAACATATTTGCTTTCCTCATTCATTAAGCACCAAATGGAAACAAACTTACCAATTACCGCCAGTGTCAAATCAGTTTAATTCCAGCACGTAAAGCTGTATTTGTCTCGCTTTTATTACCACCGTATCTGGACAAGAGAAAAGCATAGGTCTGTATGTGTGTCTGATTCTACACTTGCGTCTATGTACTTGGTCATTTTTATTTCACATCCTTTGTTGCCTTCAATGCATAAATGCACTAAAGCTAAACAAAGGTTGAAAAATGGCAATCCAGGGCATAATCTCAATAAACTGGAAAAAGTATTGTCACCTATCTTGTACAGAGCCATTAGGCTGCTCACATGTCATGAAAATTGGCATTGACTTTTTCTTTGGACTGCCAGATTTATTAATATCATATTTCCAGTGTGCTTTTTTACTGTCATGCTTGTATTTTTTTCTTTAGATTTTTCTCATATATGTCCTTTTTGAGTGAGTTCTTGCATGTTAGAGGCGCATGCCTTAGAATGTTAAACAAATACAAGAGGTACTTATAGAGCTAAATGTAGTCCTGCAAGTTTTAATGAAGTGGGCACATTTAAGAAGGAGTAACTCTACTCTCTAAGTGCTAGTTTGCCACTTGTCCTAGCATTATTTATGTAGTCACAGTCACTCTGTGCTGTCCATTTGCTCAGTTTATCTCTATGTTGCTAAGGTGTAATGCTTTCACTATGCTTTGCACATTGCTTTTCTTCTTACTTAATTTTATTTCTGCTGGCTTTATGATGCTGAAAATAATACTTTAATTGCTTATTGGCACCCACGGGAAGTTGAAAAATGTACGCTAATTAGCTCTGGCTCTTGGCTCATTCACATGAATATAGACATTTTAGTCTCCCTAACACTTATAGGGTCAATATTTCTAATTCTGCTCTGGATATATTAATGGGTAAAAGTGTTGTGCTCTACTGCATAGGATATAAATCTCATTTTCCAGGAAAAAAAACCCACAAAACGTTTAGCCTCTGTCTGTCTTCAGGATGATACTGTATTTATGTATTTTTTGATTTAGAATTTTTACACTTTGGGACAATAGTTTAGTTATTAATAGGCTGAAATGATGTCATGATGAAAGACCATAAAAAGACATTAATAATTTGGTAATCTGTCTTAAAATGCCACATCAGTGATAAATCTTCAGTAGATATCTCAAGGTGAAGCACACATAGAGATTGACATGACACTATGCTAAGTACTGACCCAAAAATGAGAAGTGCGAGATCAGGCTGCTCATATATTCTGCAACAGAGACTGCATTTATTTGTAGAGTGAGATGGAGCATTTGTGTGCCCCTCCTGTGAGTCTGATACCACTGAGTTAGGAAAACCGTTTATGTCTGCTGAGGATGCAGTTCAGTTTCTCTGGAAGAAAAAAGTTGTTCTGCTTCTGTAAGTGGAAAAAAAGATTTGCAACAGCAGTGAAGTTGTAGGTTTCTTTAACTTTGATATCTGGAGTGAAAAAAAGCACAATCAATGATGGTTGATGGAAGCTTATATGCAATGGGATGAGGAGCAGACTAAGTATTTATGTTCCCTGCTGAGTATTCCTGAGCAAGACATTTTGCTGTTGTAAAGGTATTTTTGTCCTTACAGAGAGTGTGTAGATGGGTTAGAAAAACTATATGCATCACTTACTGACATTTCAATGAAAGTCTTTGAAGTCAACTTGTACTTAGCTTGTGGATGAAACTTTGTGTAAACATTGTCCTGCAATGTACTGCTTTCTTTGTTTGCCCACTTCAGGTCTCTTCATGACTCAAACCCAACTATTTTAGTTATTTCTTTGTAGCGATTTATGTGTGCTAATAACAAATATTCTGTCTTTACTTTCTCATGAATTCTTGCCTTAATAACCTGCCTCTTGCATTTTGAGTAACTCCCTCTAGCAATATCTCTAGGAAAGATTAGTGACGATTCCTGTACACCTACAATTTAAGTAGATCATTTATGTACCAGAGTCAATAAATAAATACACATAGCTGCACCTCAGAGCCCATAAAGCTGGCCATGATAGTATTTGTGTTTCTGAGATACACACTTTGGAAAAGAGTATTTTTTGTTTGTTAGACACAGTTTATTTTTGTGTTGTTGTCCATCCTGCCCCCCATCCACCCTGGCTCCTGGTGCCTCTTTGGAAAGAATTAGAATTATTATCTCAAAAAAGAAGTGGCCACAAAAATGATCAGAGGGCTGGAGCACCTCTGCTATGAAGACAGGCTGAGAGATTTGGGGTTGTTCAGCCTGGAGAAGAGAAGGCTCTGGGGAGACCTTATTGCAGCCTTCCAGTACTTAAAGGGGGCTTGTAAGAAAGATGGGGACCAACTTTTTAATAGGGCCTGTAGTGACAGGACAAGGGGCGATGGTTTTAAACTGAAAGAGGGTAACTTTAGATTAGATACAAGGAAGAAATTTTTTACACTGGGGTGGTGAACCACTGGAACAGGTTGCCCAGTGAGGTGGTAGATGCCCCATCCCTGTTAACATTCAAGGTCAGGTTGGACGGGGCTCTGTACAGCCTGATCTAGTTGAAGATGTCCCTGGTCATTGCAGGGGATGTTGGACTAGGTGGTCTTTTAAGGTCCCTTCCAACCCAAACTATTCTATGATTCTATGCTAATTTTAATTTAGATTATACTTCTACCACTTGCATGGGTTTAATATTGCAGAGAATTTGTGAATATTGCAAATACTTAAATTTAAATTTCAAATTTAATCATCTCTTTGTTATCTATTTTTTGTTACTTTAAGTGAATTTGAAATCTTAGAAATTAATGTTACAGATTTGTTATGAATAAATTTGACTTGAAGTAATTTATATTAATCTTTAAAAATATTTGTATTTATAAAACATAATTACTTTGTACTGACATTGGAAAATCAGAATTGCTTTAAATAAGGTAAAAATTAGACAGAAGAGTACCGAAGAATATTATATATGTGAAAATGTAAATTAAAAAAAGACACAATGGAAAAATGAAAATGGGGTGTGAGAAGAAAGAAAGAAAAAAAAAATCAGGCAGGAGGAATATGGACATGGAGCATGGAAGAGACCTGTTGCTGACCTAGCATGAAAGAGAATCTGTACTAGAGAAGGATGTGCTGAAATCAGTTCAAAGAGGTGTGGTATTCGCTCATATTTACGAGGGTCGTGGACTGATACCACAAGCACTACCAACAGAGCTGGTTTGTAAGAACAGCTATAACAAGACAGCTGCTTTAACTAGACACAGGAAGTTGGGAGGAGTTGTGGTAGCACACATGTATTGCACCAGTACATGCTAAAGGAAGTGTTTTTGGTCAGTGGGGCACGCTCACCTTTCTGAGTATCCTAACCCATCTTTTACCCAGGTATCAAGCAGTGCCTTTGCGTCACATCTTGTTTGTGGTTTGCCTGAACTCCTCCCAAGCTCTGTAGGTGCAGTGATACTGCTGTAGAGAAAAAGTGGAGTGAGAAATCCTGTTGCAATAAAAGCATGAGCTTTTGAAAAACATGCTTGGTTCGTTTGTAGCTCCTGCTGTACATTGAAAAAAATCCTTGGGTGTCAGCAAAATTAAACCGGATATGAGAGGACTTCAGTCAGAATTGTGAAAACTCTGTGGCTTCTACAGATGCTCCATTATAATGGGATTCTTTGCTTCAAACTTTATGTATCTGTGACATAGCTAATTGTGTAAGGTTCCCATCATTGCGGAGAGAAATGGGCATCTTTAATCTGCCTGTCCTTTTATTCTCATTTAGACATCTAACACTGGTCACACGAATCTGCTGAAGCACTGAGTATTTCTTCCCAAATTTATTCCAAAGCAAGACTGGAGCAATGAGTCAGGTGTACATGTGTGCAGTATAAATATCTTCTTTATTCACATGCAGCCAGTCATTCAAGCTGAAAGTCTGTTTTAGAAATTGCCTTAGCCCTTAGGCAAAAAGGGCTGTATGTTAAGACAGTCCCCGAAAGAATTTAGTCCTGACTACCAATTGCTTTTTATTTTTTTTGTCTTTTATATTCATTTGTTATGTTTTTATTTAAACACTAGTAACAATTAATTTTTATCTACTATTTTTTTTAACCCCAGAAACTACCTCTTCAGGTTGCAGCTTGAGGATCTCTCTCTAATACAGGTATGTTTTATGCTTGTTTTCTTAGTTCCTCTGCATGATGTAGGTAACCAGATGTTTTAGAGCAGATAATCAAGATAGTCAAAAGCTTCATAGCTACAGATAAGTATGCATCTGGTTTTGTCCTGTTTGTGGCCCCATATTATATAAGTCATATTATCCATTTTAATTCCAGATTAGCCTTTGTCCCAGGCCATACAGACCTAATGTTACCTTACTCTCTGCTGTGATTTTGTTAGAGTGGATCTATACAAAATGGAGATGAAAAGGAAGATTTTTTAAAAAAGTTCCAACTTATTATTTGCAGCTTTGGTATTCAGAATGGATTGTCACTATACAGACAAGATATTTTTTAAAAATAATGATAAATAAAAAATTTCACTCATACTTGCTAAAGTTAAAGTAAGCAAATGAATCAGCAGATTTTCATGCAGGAAGTATAGTGTGAACACAGGTATCAGAGTCTCAGTTTTCTGTATAAGGCAGCTATCTTGTTTAAAACTTGTTAGAGCTTGGGAGGTGAAACAAAGCTTTTTAGAGGCAGTTAGGCTTCATAGAAAGGTAAGTGAGAATCCCTGATCAATTTATTTTACCCCGAACATCATCTGACTTCGCTATACCAGCAATCTCATCTTCCCTCAGTCTTCGAAGTGGCGTTCCTTGCTTAGGTTTCGTTGGTTTTCTCTTTCATTATTTTTAACCTTGTCATCATGTCTAACCATCATTCCTGTTTTCTTGGCTCTAAGAGTTGTTTTAGTAAATTTAATTAAGTTGGCTGACTTGCTAAGGTGTGGAAATAGAAAATCACAATGAAATAGAAATGTATGGTTTTTCATAATCTTTTAATTTATGCAATTTGAAGTTAACTAGCTTTAGATTCAGTATTGTGCCTGTTATTTCGCAAAGTAATACTATACAGTTGAATATGGAAAACTAAAATGCATTCAGGTCAGGCTGTCTTTGTGACTTGTAGAACACCTTGTATATACTTTAATTAGGCTTGCAGACTTCCTTTACCCTCCCAGACTGCTAGAAACAAGATCTGAAGTTGGTTTATAATTAACCAAAATTATGTATTGATAAATATTTGATTTTGTTGCTAGTGCTTGAGGCTGTGATGTACTAAGCACTTTTAATATACAGAATTCAGACTGTCTACTTTCACCTTATGTGACATGCTCAATATCCTGGCAGGTAATTTGTGTTAAGTCCTGAAGATTCTTGTTGAGAGGCTGCACTCAGAGGTCTCTGATGGTGCTGTTGTAGTTTATTCTGCTAATTCATAGATTGAAATTCACAGCTTTCCTCTGTTAGGATAAGTATCAGTAAGCTGAATTCACTAATGAGGGAGAAATCTGTAGATTAGAGGTTTATAATTGTGCTGACTGACTTGAACAAACACCTTCCCACCCCGATCAGAAAAAAATATCAAATGAAGACAGAAATTATACTGCTGATGTGATACTAGATTTTTGTCTCATGAATGTGCAGAAACCTTTAAACAGTCTTCTCAAGTTGACTTTTGGTAAAGTTTCTTACTCCGTCTTCAGTGCTGTAGCACCGCTGGTTTTCCTCTGTATCTTCAAACCTTTTTCCACAACCTTTTATGGAGATTGTATTTCTAAATCAAAACCAAAGTATATAATTTTTTTTTTCTTTCACCAGCATATCTTTCTGACTCCTAGTCCAAGCATTCAAGGTTTTTTCCCCCTATTTTCAAGCCTACCATTATGACTCCTTCATATTTGTCCTTCAAAGATCTTTTCTTCCACTTCTTCCCCTCTGCTTCCCTTCTGGTTCTGTTAGAGTGCCCCGGGACAACTCTTATCCAAAAGATGTGCTTCCTTGGATGTGCTAGTTATGGAAGCTCCAAATCACCTGTCAGGTTGCTGAAGCCTTTGTTTTGATGCAAGTAAGCCAGGATGTGAGGTGTATTGTTTAGGGCTCTGAAACTCATTATACAACACTCTCGGGTCATCTTGTAATCTGATATGAAAGTATGAAGTTAGTCACTGATTTTACAGTTATAAAAGTAGGTTTGAGAGAGTTCTTCAGAGACCATTTAGCCCCTCCAGGTACCCCAGGGCAGGATCAGTGGTCAGTGCTGCTGTTCTTACTGGTGGTTACTTGTCTGAACTCTTCTTACGAGTCTTCAGTCATAAAGATCCACAACTTCTCTCAGCCTTTATTGGGAAATGTTAAGACATGGAGAGAGTCTCTGTCTCACACTGGAAAGCATGAAAGCTTTAGGAATGAAAGAGACTGTAACCATTCTTGTGGAAACATGGAATTGAAACTTACCAGCTACCAACCTGAAACCCACCTACAGCCAAGAGTGTATTTACCAAATGATTCACCGAGATTTATAGACCTTTCAGACAAGTTTTGTTTGAATGACAGAATCCTAGATGCAATTTCAGTCAGCCTAATATAGTGTATAGGATTACCTCAGATGTGATTGAAGTAGACTTCGATACCTGAAACTTTTAGGGCATTTTAAGTTTCTCTCATTCACGTGGTGAAAGAAATATTTTGAATAGGATTAGAGGATATAAAGTTTACCAAGTTAGCAATTAAAAATTACAGTATTTTGAAGCTCCAGATTTTTAAAACCTGAAACTGATTGAGGGAGGTAGAAACAAGAGTGAGAAGTAAAATAAAAGTTATATGAAATTCTTGCTTTGGTGCTTTGACTTTTTTTTTCTTTTTTTTTTTTTTAGTTTGCTACATCAATTCAATGTTTCTTATAGTACATTTCTATCTGGAAAATAAAGGGAATGCCCCAAGCTTAATCTTGACTTATTAATGCACTTCAGTTATTTTTGTATAAACAAGTTCCCTCGTCTGTCTGTCGTGCTTAAGTGTCTGTTGGAAGGTCTCATTAGTTTGTCCACACAGTGCTATTATGAAGGTAAAAGGCTTCATGTTACATGTAACAAACTGGAAGAGTAAGAATCATTTAGTTATAGCAAAAGCATCTTTGCAAATCTTTTGTTTACAAATTTCTGTATATTTTTTGAAAGACAGACATTTTATAAATAAAATATTATTTTGGAATATTATCAGACATTGCAATATTATCAGATATTGTTTTCTAACAGGAAAGCTGTCTAAAAAGGAATAAGGTAAAATACTGACTCCTTGTTTGCAAATTTTTGCAAAAAATTACTTTGGGGCAAAATATGTGTATGCCCTGTTTTCTACAAGTGTATACCTGGAAAACAGTTTTGAAACACAAGATTACCTTCCTTTAAAAAACAAAACAAAACAAACAAACAAAAAAACCCAAACCAACCAAAAAAAAATCCCAAACCCAAAACCAGACAGCCACTTGAAATGCAAATTCGCAAAAAGAAATGCAGAACAGAGATTCACGTATTAAAAGGGTACTGTTTCCATCAGTCTAGTGAAAGTTAATCCCTTGTAAAAGTAAGCGTTAGAGTGCTACTAGATTGCATCAGACAGGATGTGTATCTAAGCGTGAGCTGGGACTGTGCAATGAGACATCCTTGCCCATTGTGGGTACATCAAAGTTGTCATCCCACATGTCATGGTTCTGTGCTCTGTACTTTATAGGAAAAGCCTGTTGTTTGCGTAAGCAGGTTCCATATGATGGTGTCTGTAGCAAACCAGTATTTGATGTGTCTCAGCAGTTTCCTTTGTGTAGCAGAAAAAAGCAGACTAAAACAAGTGAAAGCCTTTTAAGCTCTTGCCGGTGAAGCCTAAGAGTCAAATTGTTCAAAGCTGACTGTTGGAACAATGTGCGCATAGTGATTATGGATTAGGGAAGAAGCACTCATTGAGCTGTTGTTGTAGAAGGACAAATATTTCATAACTCTCGCTACAGCAATAGTAGGCTCGCAGACATAGAAGGCCTGACTCTGCATGGCTTTGTTCTGTGAGTTTTGCTTTATTACTCACCTCGAGTAATAGTAGAATAAACTGTAAAAGCATTGGCTAAGATGAAAGCTGGATTCCCTGAAAACTCTCTTATATTCCTTAAAATACAAAAGCAGGAATCTAAATAGTAGTGTTTAAGTGAATAGATTTGTTTTCAAAAATGTTTCTAAAAGGTGATATCTAGCCAATGTCAAGATTAATGGGGTGGATTTGACATCATGTAGAGGATGTCTCAAACAAATGTCTATTTTTAACACTTTTCTTTTTCTTTTCCAAGTTCTTTGAAAAGAGAGTTTCTAAATTCAAATATTTGTTTGTGTCTAGCTACATGACAGGTTTGATGATGTATCTGTAAAGAGTGAAAAGCTAATGCATGCAGGTTTATGAAAGTGTTTGTGCCCCAATTGCCATATACGTTTTTACAAGCCAGCATGTATAAGCTTTTCACAAACCTGATAGAATGTGTGCATCTTTTCTTCATCCATAAGGTGAACTTCGTTACAAACTCAGATTTTTAAGGCATTTACAGGGCACATGCTTGAGTTTGCCTTTCTCATCTGAATCTTCCATCTATGAAGCCTATTGTTGGTTTGAGATGCCCAGAAGGCTGAATATGAGCCTAGTCCACCTGCTCCTCTAGTTACATAATTGTCCTGAGATTTTATTCTCATGCTGAATCTGCACATCTTTCAGTTAGAAATGCACATACCTCAAAGTCCATTTTTAAAGGAAATTTTAGCCCCTAGTTTACTACAAGGTTCAAATGATATTCCTTATGCAGGCTAAGAGGGCTGGATGTTCTTTTTCATGTGTTTTATTCAACTTTAAATTCTGGATTCTTGAGGTTTTGGGGGTTTAGATATATATATACACACATAGGTGTGTGTTTATATAGATACATGTACACACCCCCATCAACGAGGCATTCGAGGAATTAAAGGCAAGATTGGATCCATAAATTGTCAGGAAAAGGAGATACTTTGGAGAATTAATTTTACCAAAGGGAAATCTTGCTGGTGTTTACATGTGTTAAGAGTGTCTGAAATACCTGTTACATATGACAGTTTATTTTTATGTGAGCCATTAGTGGCTAGATGGTAGGCTAAATAATGAGTTAAGTAAATTGTAATCTACTTTGACTATATACTTTGTGTTTCTCTAAGTTAAACAAAGAGGGAATCTGATCTCATGATTGAGTTTTTTTACAAATAACTTTATATGTATAACCTAAAACACTTTTATAAACTTTTACCTTAATTGTAATAGAGAATATAATTTTTTTAACAACACTTGATTGTTTTTTTTTAAGAATCAAATGTTTATCAGGGTTGTAATCACATTTTGAAAGTAACTATTGCTTGTTATTATTACAAACTGAGATCACATTATGTCTTTTGTGAGAAGTTTTCATAACCTTAGTTTGTCTTTTTGGCCAAGGTGGTATTTGGCGCAATCTAGAGAGAATGATGTTCCAATAGACGTGCAAATCACTCAGACTCTCCTTACAGTTAATTTTTGGGACAGTGCCCCAGGGTTCCCTTTGCTATGAACAAAATAAAATCTTGTAAGAAGTCATCGTGTAGAATCAAATCTTGAATTCATGCTGATACTAAAAATTTTCAGTTCTAATCAACAACAATTTCAGAGATCCAGGTAAGGGAGCTAAGCTTTAATCTTTTGATATCTTTAATTTGTTGAGTTGCCAAATAAATAGAACCCATTAAAAGGCAGCTTAATGCTTTTTCTAAAACTTTCCTTCAGTGTATTTCAGCCCATATATTTTTTGTATTGTATGTTACTTACAGTCACTAGTTAGATATCTATCTGATTTGTGAAATACATGAAAGAAACCTAATGAATCTTCATTTTATTTTGGGGTGAAGCTACCTGTGCAGAAAAGGAGACGCAAGAAAAACTTTCTCTGATTTCACACTTGAAGGCATAAGGGAACTAACCTAAGGATGTCCTTAACTTGTGACGTGACAGCCGCAGGTTGGCATTGTTGAAATTCAAAGCAGACTGAGATTTAAGATTCTATTTGGGTCCCTAAGTGGGTGGTGGTGGTGGGGGGGATCCAAATAAAACAAATGAAAAAAAAAACCTCTATTGGGTTCTCCTTTACCTGGTATTTCCTTAAGAGTGAGGGCAATAGAGAGTATTCCTCCGTATTACAGATGTTTTATCCCCTTCTTTATGCGAAGGGAACATCAGTCACCAAAACATTTCTCGTTGGGCCCTTCACATTTGTGTCTGGGATGTGTGAATGAAAAATGGATAAGAAGAGTGGGTAAGTTAGCGTTACTTTTGATGCTGTTACAAGGTACTTGAAATCATGGGAGTGGAGGAAGCAACTAGTGCTCATAAAACTTTTGCAAAGAAGACTGAAGTGAGCAAGTTGTAGAGTGACCAAAAGGTGACAGACCAGGTGCAAACTTCTGCTTGGGTGTTAGGCATGACCAAACTTGAGGAGGTATTTGAACTGTTACCTTTTTTATAAGGTGGGGTTGAGAGCAGAATTTAAAAGGGGGGGGGGGGGAAAAGAGAAGACAAAGCACAGTACATCTGCATGAGTCATTGCCACTTCTATACAGCACCTCTTTCTCTTCTTGATAACTTTCTGATGGCAGACTGTTAGATTATTATATATTTGCTTATATTATTATACAGCAAGTCCACAAATAATTAAATTAGACAATTGGGAATTTAAAGAAGGATTAAGAAGTATTTGTGAAGCCAGAGTTAGTCTTTTGTGGCAGGTAGAGATGGACTTGGTGACTGCTTTAAGTCCATTCCAGTTCTTTTTCTGCGATACCATTAGTCTTTTCATGTTGTTTTCTGCTAGCAGAACGGTAGTTTCTGACCAAACTTATAACTAGTTTGATGCCAGAAAAGGATGAATTCAGTTAGCAGTGCGTAATTTCATGTGTCTAATTTTTACCCAAATGACCTCTTTTACATGCAGCTGAAAGGGGCTTCCTCAAGCTACGTAAAACATGTTAGATCACACGAATCCTGATCTTCACTCTATAGTGTATTTGTGGGCAGATCAATTATCAGCAGACAGTGCTTCATTTCTGTTGAAAAGAAATTTGCCACTGAAACAGCTGGTGTTCATAGATTCACCCTACATATTTATGCAGAAGATGGGTACTATTCTGAAACCATCTTTGGTCATACTTGGCCAAGTACTGCTTCCCTCTTCATTCTGAATATTCTTTCCATGCACGGGATTTTTCACCTGCATAGGCACAGTTACATATATTATCTATTGGTTTGAGAGGTTTTTGTGTGTGGTGTTCTGAGTTCATATGCAAGCCCCCATTACAAAAGTACACGGAGGGCATATGAGGCGGCCAGTTGGATGTATGACTAGTCTTCTGCTCATGTCTGCTTGTTATTCATTTACACTTGGCTTCTACATAATGGAAGGTTTTAGTCTCCAGAATTTGTAATTGCCTACCTTTCAGTACAGCTGAAATTTCTCACGTAAATTCAGAAAAAGTCTAAGTGAAGTAAAAGAATATTGGCAAATTGGCAGGGATTTGCTGCTGTTTTGGCTTATCAGTATGTGTTAGTTGTTTGGGAGATGGGGGAAAAGAGAAGAAAAAAGAAAGCTAGGCAGAGACATTGTCATTTTTCATTTATTTGCTGTGTCTGTCATTGTTTTGTGCTAGTACTGAAATACAAGTGCAAGTGTGTTTCTGGACAAATGAGTCTGAACACATCCATTTAGCTAGAGAAGCTTGGCTTTTTTATTTCTATTTATTTCTATTTTTTCTTTCATACCCCTGCTGGTTAGGCTGCATTTCTTCTGTGTTTACAGTAATTTTCTCTTCTGGTTTCACAGTAAAGAAGAAAAACAGGTACTAAAATTTTTCACTTCCACTAGAGTAAAGTTCCTCTTTTCTTTAGATATGAAACATTGTGTTTTCTTTCTGAGATAAGGGGGAAACCTGGATCACCTGAATATATAATATGAGTTCATTTGTTCTCATGAGAAATAGAGGTGATGTTAAAAGGTATGTGTGTATATTTTACAGCAGATATTCATGAAACAGCTGATGTGGATTTTCTAGTGGTATAATTTAGCCCTTTCTGATAATTTTTCCTGTTATGTATGGTGGTCAACCAGACTGTATTACATGCTCTAAAAGTAACTGTGGAGACGTGTCTTCCTAAGAAGGTGGCACTCGTTCATATTTTCACAAACGTGAGTATATAGATACAGCTGCACAACAGTAATCACCAAGCAGTGTCTGTTTGAAAAGAAATTGGGCTGCTTCTTTCCAAATATCTGGACTGTATAGGACCATGGCATCCAGCTAATTCTGGACTAAAGCAGTATTCTGTGACAACAGGGCACTACTTGCGGAGGGACACAGGCTCTCCTTTGAGAATCAGCCTCTTTCTATGTAGCATCTATACTGAAACAGTGCAGGAATGTTAGCAGACTGTGCAGAAAATGAAAGCAGAAAATACTAATATGTAGACTGAAAGCAGATTGTCTTAATTCTTATGTTGTTTTGCCCAGGTGGAGGGTCTGCCGCAAGCCGTTGCTGGTGGCGAGTTTCAGCTCTTTGGCACATAGATGCTGAGCAATTTAGAAAAGAGATGCAGCATGCTTTGAAAGTGATTGCATCTGTAACACTGTTATCTGCAAACATGATTATCGATTTTTGCTTACAGATACTGATATGGAACTTCATTGTCTGTTCTGGCCTGTAACAACTAATTTGAGTTCAACCACAGTTTGTATGACACGCATACCCAAAGAGTAGGCTTAAAGACACGTCTTCGCAGTCACAGAGAGGATTGTGTTTTCCGGCACTGCAGAGATCCGTTCAACAGTTGTGCGAAGCTAATGGACATAGATGCTTTTGGGTAATTCTACGTACAGGAGGCAAGTTCAGCTTACACCTCTATGTTAGTGGTCACCAGTACCTAGCATGACAGCACTGTGTGGTCTGTAGCATCCCCTGCCATTGCTTGTTGACCCATAAACTTAAAAACCCCTGAATTTAAACTGAGAATAAGAGAAAAAGGTGGAGCAGCCTCATGTCCCCTCTCCACTAGGCAGAAAATTTTAAGATACATATCTCAGCACTGAGCTCTAAGGAGCCTTTCACAGAGTGCTGTTAAAGGGTGCACCCAGCTGCTGAACTATGGGAAGAACTGGCTGTTTCCATAAGGCAAAAAGTTCTGCTCCCTTCATTCCTAGGGTAGAGGTGAAAATTTTTTCAAGTTCGGGAGACTAGTTTTTTGCTACTGCAATTAAGAAAAAGCAGGATTCTGTGAGAAACATAGACACTTGTTCTAATAACCTAAGGAAAAAGAAAGATCTGAGGAACCTGCAACAAGAATGCTGGTGGGCTAGAAGGCCATGCAGGGGTGCATAGAAGGGAGGGTCCTGCTCTTCTAAGTGGTTCAGGGCACAAAGGGAGGGTCTGTACTGCTTCCAGCATGTTACTTGCCCAGTGAACACTACCGAGCCGAATGTAAGATGTGGATTGTTGCTCTTAAATGTTTGAGAGAAACACTGCTTAGCCGTAGCATAGGAAGGTAGTCCTGGTCTGAACTGAGAATAGAGGACTAAAGTTGTTTCAAGTTTTATTCTGATAGGCATATTCAAACTTTTGGGACACCTTTTGCCTTCAGTTTGCCTGTCCTTATTTTTCTACTGCCTTTTCTGTCCTGTTTTTAGTAGATGTTCTCTTCGCTTTTGGCATGTATTGTTTTACCCGGCCCAGATGGTACCACAATATGATGCTTCTGTTGTCAAGTCTGGGAGCTATAAATCATGTCAAAATATGGAAATCAGTTTATTTATTAAAATTGAAAACTAGATGTGCTTTGAAATATCTGGTGTTAGACATATATATGAGACTTCTATATACAATTTTTGGTTCAGCTGTTATTTTGGATTTATTTGAAGACAGGAAAACTGAAAACACGATTTATTTAAGTAATATACCGTCATTATGAACAGCTATGTTATTTCTTTTAATTGTTTTATGGGTAAGATTATAACCTTTAGAGAGCAATTTGACATAATGAGCATTTGGGAATTACGCATGTTCTGTGGGGTCTACGCCTGCCTGCTCCATCGCAGTATTTTTAGACATCTGCCCTCCTAATGGAACTTGGAGTCCAAGGTTAGGTGCTTAGGCCCTCTGTTGGGTGCATGGGGCTTGCTATATACCCCAGCACAGGATCCACTGACACCTGAGTTCTATCTAATCCCATTGAGGAGGAATGCTGAGAGCACAGGGAACCATAAAGGATCTAGTTAGGTATCTGTATGGAATTTCACAATAAGGATTTTTTTGATTTGTCACCCATAAGCAGCAGGCTTCTGTAATGAGTAAACTGCATCTAAAATGTGTGTTAAGCTCATTCTGTCATGGTTTCTAAACTGAAATAGCAGTACGAAGTTGAAGACTGTGTGACCACTATTGTACATGCTTAAGCAAGGCTTCATTGCTGACTGAATGTGGGCTGGTCAATTACAGAATTAACGTTGTTATAGATTTATTTGCTATATGTTTGGGTTGTTTTTTCTTTTTTCTTCTTTTTTTTTCCTGATTTTAATACTAGCTTCTCTAATCAGTACGTCTGGATTTCACGTTTGCTCTAGTGCCTGGAAAACTATTGATTTTCTTCTCCAAATCTGTAAAATAATTCTATGATGTGATGGTGGTTGGTATACTAATTTTTCAAACACATGAACAAAATGCCAAAAGAAAAAGAACAGATCATTGCAAAGTTATGGGAAATTAGAAATGGTAGGTTCTGTACTTGGGCCTGTTCATATACCCTGAGATATTTATGGTAGTTTAGCTTGACATAAGTAATGACAACAATAGGTTCAAGGAAAACAACTGAATTAATACGAAAGGAGTTTGATTAGAGGTTAATATTTATACCTGCAGTTGTGCATATATTCAATTTTGAAAATTACTTCCTTCATGAAAACTTATTAGTCTTTTTCCCAGGGTATAGCTACCATTGTAGTGATCAGAAATAGTCAGCCCCAAGAACAGTTTGTGGTTTTGTTTAGGTATTAAATTGACTGATTCGGTTAGGTTTATTAAAAGGCAAATGAATGACCTGAGAAGAGCTCCGAATTCCATATTTATGTGGGTACCCAGGATAAAGCAACACCATGGAAATCAGTTCTTGGAATAATGAGTAACTGGGACAGAATCAAAACAAATTTGTGTCAATTATTAGTTAAAGAACAACTTCATTGTGGCATTGACCATTTTTATGTGGTATGTGATTCAGTTCCTTAATGCTTCATCTCTAAATGAAGCCTAAGATGAGTATGATTTTTCAGAATTTCGAAATCACCTTGGGGATAAATTGATTTGTTAGTAAATATTTCTCATCGGGGAAAAAAATACTAAGTTTAATCATTCTTCCATTGTTTCGGAAAAACCACAAATTTATGCTGTTATATTTGTATGACTTTCAGAGCTTTTAAATTGAGCATTTTGAATTAAATGCTGCATCTGGTGTGTGCACTGCACATTGGTTTCTGTTAATTACATTTAAATATGAGTGAGAGTGCATTCATTCTAAAGCCCCATTGTGTGGAAAATGCAGTAGATGTCCAGTATTTGTACGTGCTATTACTTTTAAGATATGTTAGTAGAAATCCTGCTTATAAGTGTTATAGCCTTAGGCCCATAAGCTCCGAGTCTTTGCCTAGATATTTTGACAGTTTTGGGCAATGGTTCTGTGCTTCCTCATACTCAAGTCGGGGAGCTGAAATGATGAAAGGTCAAACTCTTCCTTGCTTTTTCCCGTGCCTCGTTACTATGAGATGAAAACAAGATCTAGTGAGAGGAGAGACTTTGTGGGAAGTGGAACTGCAGAAGGTTGTCTGCATGAATGTTCAGACTTCTGCACACATTTTAATTTCCATTGATAAGGTGAAAGCTTCCTCAGGGAAATTCTTTCTGACTCCGAGATTCATGGTTATTTTTTGTTACTCCAGTAGAATTTTGCATACTGTTTTGACTGAATACCTGAGCAATTAACAAAAAAGAGAAAAAAATATTGGAATTAAGTTTTATACTGTCAAACACAGACAAAACCTCTTGTAATGGATTTTTTCTTACTTTAATTAGGCTAGGATTTATTAATGAAGCTGTTATAATATGTCAGAACAAGTCTGAAGAGACAGTAATGCTGTAAGTTCATAGAAGATGAAAAATATGTCATCGTATATTTATGAAGACTGCTCTAGGCTTGATTCCACAGTCTTTTCTGACATGGCTGTCAGTAGTGTTACTTATAGAATATTGTGCTACTCAGCATGAGAAAATAAAGCTGAATGAGTTGTACTCAAGAAAACCTTGCAAATGCATGGATAAATGGAAGCTGTGTGGAGAATTTCACGTGCTAATGCATATGGAGACAAAATCCTCCATAAGCTGACTTTTTTACATAACACGGTCCATACTGATGAACAGGAAATGAGCAAAGGCATCAGGAGACCTGTATGGATACACAAGGACCTCCCAACTAAACTCTGGCATGAAAAGGAAGTGTGCAAGAGGTGGAAGCCGGGACAGGTGACCCAGGAGGAATATAGAGATGCTGTCCAAGCAGACCAGGGTGGGATGAGGAAATCCAAAGTATACGTGTAGTTGGATCTGGTGAGGGATGGGAAGAGCAACAAGAATATTGTTTTAAAATAAATTGATCAGAAAACAACCCATTTCTGTCATGTTTCTCTTAAAGGGTGTATAATTTTAATATAACTTAAATACTCCAACTACCCAGTAAAAAGGAAAGTTGAAACTTGGGAACTGATGCATGAAAAATCATGTCCAAATAATCAACAAAAGCAGGCTTGCTGTGTGAACCAAGAATACTATTTCACTAAAATTTGTAGTTTCATTAATTTTTCTGCTCCACACCCAGCTATGACACACTAAAGGAAGAACTGCTTTCATTTTTAATTGGAGAGGGGAAAAAAAAAGGCAAGTCATTCTTATTTCTATAAAATTACATCTAAAACATGATAAATTATTCATTGAACAATTGTATTTTAATGTAGGTGCACACTAATATAAAGGAATAAGGAATGATAAATCTACCCAGACAAATGTTGAACAAATATGTATGTTGTCATGACCAAATTTGCCAAAACTTCATGAACATCTGTGATTAAATAATGGGTAGCATGATGAAAAGCTGGTTTCTAGAAGGTGCATTCTCCCTGGGACTTCCAAGCTGCGGAGAAGAAAAACTAGACAGGATGGAACAGAGGAAAAGAATGAATTATTGTGAATGAATCTGGTCAGGCTGAGGCACTGTAAATGCATTTTAGAGTTGATGCAATGTACAAAACTCCTGGACAGAACAGTGCTACGGAGGGCCTGTCTCTGCTAATCACCCTTGTGCATCAGGAACGAAAATGCATCTTTTAGCCTGAGCACACAGCCACGCGAGGGCAAGTGCACCTTGCAGATGGAGTCGGGGAGCTCACTGAAGGGAATGTTCCTTGTTTACTGCAAAAAGTAAAAATGTATTATTTGTTTCTATCTGTGAAGAAGAAGTAATATTTACCAGTCTTTTCCAGAACAGCAGGTATATGTGCGGTGCTGAACATAACAGAAAGCATCTTCGAGTCCTTGCTGGGAGAACCAGCCATGCGTAAACTCCCTCCTGGTTCTAAGTAGCCAGCTGAAGGAAAAATACCAGAAAGCTGGAGGTAACTTTTTCCAAACAATACACAGATTGAATCTGGTTTATGTAGCAAATCGGAGTCAAATGGATCGAAGAGTTTTAGTCAGCGTAGCCTAGAAAATGGAGTTCTGGAAGATAAAATCTGAGGAGAAAAGAGGATTAAACCCAGTAGTTTCTTCAAGAAGAACATCTGGTCTGGCTGAATACATTGCACAAAAAGCAGCCCTTTAAAAATGGCCACAAAATAGTCGCAAAACTAGAGTATCTCTGGAAGTCAGTCAACATGAAAAAACGTGAGAGACAAAACCCACCTGATCACTGTGGCAGAGAAGGCTCATAGAGTGCCAGAGCAGGTTGGAGGCAGTGTAAGTGTATGATGAGCAGACTGAAAGAGAAAGGCCAACACTGTGTTTACCAGGCTGATATGTGTAATTTTCATCCAAAATTCTTACAAAACAGGTGGTTGAGACTCTCCAGATGCACATCTCTACAAAGATCTGCAAATGGCTATGCAGATCCTGGCTGTAGTCATTTAAGTTTCCTGGCTGAAGCGTAGTGCGCCGAGAGCTGAGCAAAGCCCAGGGACTGTCTGATGTTATTTACAACTCCTAAATCTGCAGTCAGGGCGACAAGTTGTACCTTGCATCTGAGATCGCACAGCCCAACACAATCACTCTGTTACCTGTAGCTGGCCTCTCAAATGATGCAAGACTGTTGCAGGCTGTGAAAGGGAGTACTTAAGTAAAAATATCCTTAGTATCGAAAGTAGGAAAGGGAAAACTGAAACAAAGAGCATCTAAATCAAGTGATTCCCAAATTGTTCCTCCTGTAGGAAAAGTACTGTGGATTTTCTCATGTATAATGGACTTAGTACAGCCAATAAGCTTACCTGCTTTTCTTCTGCAAGGCATGATGTAGCTGACACGTATCAAACCCCATTTTTACAGGTGTTAAATCCATCTAAATTGGAACCTATTTTGGGCCCACAACCCCAAAGTAAAGTGTAACTAAACTAAAATAAAATTAAGATAAATGAATTGGAAGACTGCACTGTATCAAACAGTTTCATTCCCAGAAATTCCCATGATTCTGAGATAAAACAGGATAGAGATGGACAGAGAAAATATATAGTGGATTAGAATATTAGAAGAGCTTAACTACTTTTCTATTTCATTTGGAGGTGGTTTGTCATATCCCTGATAAACATTTTTTGGTTGTCTATGTGAAGTGGAACATCTCAAAGAGGCAAGTGGGAGCTGGTAAGTGAAACAGAGTTAATAGTCCAACAGCTAGCATACTGCCTTTGAGTGTGAGAGACTGGCTCATGTCTTCTTTATTTCTGATTCACAGCATGGATTTGGACTTGTCCCTTCTGTAGCTTAATTGACTTTCCTAAACAGTAGGATTCAGAAGTCTCTTTGCATTTTCTCATTTTGCAGATATTTAATTTGAGCTCCAGGAAGCTTTTCTAGTAAAGTTGTAGTGAAACTTGGGAAAGGTTTTGGGAACGGTGGTGATGGGTGGATTTTTATTTTTTTTTGTTGCTGTTGTCAAATCGACACTTTCCACAGGCATCTTTCGTACTATTGTCAGAAGAGTCCTGGCCAGATTTAATGTATTTGTGTGGTATAGGACTGTGGCTTTAAGGGAAGGGAAGCCTGCAGGACTTCTCTGATATGCCTGTGGTGTGTTTCTGGGGCCGCAGGCCGGCGTGCTGTTAGTGCTTCGTGTAACGTAGCTGAAGTTTTGTAACTCTTCAGGTCTCCCATTTAGTTTACGTCTTTTTTGAATGATTGATAGGTGAACGGGTGGGTGCATTTGGATACCGCTGCTCTGCTACCCTCACAGTACAGCGTAGGCCTTGCTAGAAGCACTGTAGTGGTTGTGCACATACATGGCATACTGGAGGCGCATTAATCCAGCTAGCGTGCGGATTGATGGCAGCATTAGCTGGAGAAGCATGGACTTCTACGCAGACTGTGCACCAGGCTTCCTAATATCACGGGACCGGAGTAACAGATGTTTGTGTTAATTGAAGCGTGTTGAGATATCCGTTATCTCACCTGTCTGCGATACAGACATCGCTTAAAAGGGCTGTTGAACAGACAGTGTGATTACTGTGTGGAAGTTTATAAATACTGTAATTACTGATTCTGATGTTATTCTTATGTTCCACTGTTATGATAGCCATGGGAATATTGGTTGAGTCCCTTTTCCTGAGGAAATTTGTTTTCCCTCCTGTTTGTTTTCAGAAGAGGAGTACAAAGGCAAATTCTGCACCATCAGCTTCAGAGCAATCAGACCATGAGTGGTATAAGTCTCAGCAAAAAAAGGAGTATCTAAATCTACCTTTCCTTGTCTTGAAAGTAAATAGACTGTTACAGGTTCCTACAGCTAGTTTTAGAGAGGAGGATTGACTTTTCTTGTCTTTGTGATCTGCTTGATTAGCAGAGACCTCTGTGACATGCCTGAGACCATGAAGAGTGTTTAATTCTTCAGGAGAGTGGAAAGCAAGTTCCTCACAGGGGAAACATTTGGTTTTTCATACAAGTTCTGCTGTTGTTGCTGTCATTGCTACTAGGACAATTGAACTGCAAAAATAAGCGTCTCCTTGAAGAAATGACTTGGACAGTGACAATGTGCACCTGTTCGTCTCCCATGTATGCATTATGCAGTGCAACCACTCTGCAAAGTTCTTGTGAAGAAAAACAAACAAAAATGCCACCCTTACAGACTCCATCTAGGATATATTCTTCCCTTCCCATGTCTTATAGCTAGTACCAACAATCTATCAGGTTGAATTGCATGCTTGATAATACTCAGAGAATCCTGCTAACACCTTATAAAAATGAGCTGACGGATTGGAAATCTGATGAATAATCCTGCTGGTAGACAGAAAGCAGAGCTGAGGTTGCTCTTTCATGGTGGTATCAACTCTGCAGGACTGTCTGGCGTAAGAAAAATGAAAACATATTAGTTTTGGAGAACAGATGGGGATCTGAATACACACAAGCAATTGATTTACAGATTCATGCTGAGGGTAGGTTGCTGCTTTTAATAGGCATAGCTGCTTACATCTTGACATGCTTTAGTATCTACCTAATGACTAGAAGAAATTTTCTGCACTTTTTCTTCTTTCAAGAGGCTTTTAGCATTATTTTACTGGACTTGAGGATCAATATTATATGAATAGAAGCTTTTCAGCTGTCCCCATGGATAGCTATTACCTTTTAGAAGAGAAAGCATATAACACTGTTTGTGTGGGAGCATCCTCCACACGTAAGTTAGTGGCAAGCCTAAATGTTTACTGTTTGTAAAAATTCTGTGTCTATTTTAAATTACTACTTTTTCCAGGTAGATAGTATGAGACTTCTAATGCCATTTCTGGAACACTTATGACTCTTGCTAGTACAGGCCTTTTTGATATCATGGTTAATTTCGATGTAGCCTTATACAAGGAATTTTAACAATATTGCTTTGCTGACTTCACAAGCTTAAAATAATAATAATAGTCATTGATATTACTGAAAAAATAAATAAAAAAAGCTACAGTCTCTCTTCTTGAAGTTCTCTCCAGAATGATTCTTGGCTTCCACATGTTCTTATAAGACTGAGTTATTCATCCAGCTCTAGTCTTGCCATTTTAAACTCTGAGACCACTGTCAGGACTTCAAGCAAGCACGGGGGACATTTATTCTGTGCTTAGGAGACAGACAGAGATCTCAGAAGTTTAACACTTAAATAGGTGAGGGAAAATGTAATACTGAGAAAAAAGCTTATATATTACTTACTGTACTGGTTATAGACAAGACTGTGTGATAGGACTTTATTTCTTGGTGAGACAGAGAGTCATGTTGTTATGACTGGCATGCACCAGAGCAGAGCAGCAAGCTCTTCTATACAAGAAAGAGGAAAGTGTTAAAAAACATTAAGGAAGAGGAGAGCAGACAGGTTGCATTAAAAGTAGTTGACTATTTAACTATTATGAAAGAACTATGTCAAATGTGAGCAGGATTATAGCTTTTTACAGACTTAGTTATGTTAAAAACAAGTTGGGAAAATAAAATTTTGGTGTGTTTCCAGAACTTTCCAGTGTGCACATTGAAAAATCCTCATTAGCGTTATTTAATGAAAAGCAGCATTGTGTCCTTAGTATTTGTGCAGTGGAAAGTGCAAGCACAATGAGCATAGAGAAGACAGTTAATTCAAGTAATGATTGTACTGATGAGGTGATAATGTCAGAAGTCTGTACACCATGGAAAAATGTGTCTTATTGGAAACTCCTTATATGTCTGTGCCTCCTGTAAATTCATTGTGAAACTATAGCATGCATAAGAGGCACGGACCCCAAGCAGAAGGTGGAACAGTAGATACCAGAAACTGCATTAAATATGTGAACCTTTGCCTACTTTCTGCTTGTACGGGAAACAGAATTAGAGGGGAAAAGTACAAAACTTCTATGCAATACATATGCCTGGATTTAAGTTCTAATTTAGTAATTTGGTAAGTCTAGCAATTTAAAAAGAAAACAAAACATGAACTTGACATTTAAAACCTGTTTTTTTTTAAAAAAACCTTATGTTAAATTATAAAAGTAAACTTGTAGGACTTCTCAGCACAGATTTACATGTAAACTTAGCAGCAAAGTAATCAACGTAGTTAGGCAGAATTTATCTATTTCTAGCATTCTTTGTATAGTTCAAGACTGATTATTTCTATTCAATATTGAACATTTCTAATGTTAAAGAAAATTCTATTTGAGAAACCCTCTTTCATTGGTTTAAGAATATCCAGTGTCTCCATATACTGGAGCTGAATGTTTCACTTCTTACATTACCGTGGGACCTTTCCAGTTTTTTGACAGACCATTTCTCACCATTGGTGAGAAAGAGACTTCACAGTCAGAGCACTAAGTCCAAATCTTAACAAGAATTATAAAATGAGTTTAACGAGTGTTCTGCAGTATCTACTAATACCAGGAAACTTTTCATAGATATCCATAGATTTATATGATACTGTGTTGCTATATGTCTGTCCTCACTTGCATAACTTCCCATGTGTACAGGACGGCTGTGGAGGGGCACTCATTATTGTTTCAAGGTTGCTTATGAAATCCTTTTGCTCAGGTTCTTGACCATTTATTTTATGGAATTATGGTATATGAGCACATCAGGTTGTATTATGAGCTGCGCGTCTTATAACAGGGTCTTTACAAGACCCTTTCAGACAGCTTGGTTTCAAGTTTAAATTCTGAATGTTGGAATCACAAAACGTTATGTCCCATATACCTTTTCAATTTCAATAAATGGGGAATTTATGGCTCTCTAAATGTTAAAGTCCAGAGACAAATTCTCTGTTCTCCTATTTGAAAACTATAATACCTTGACAGCGTGGATTGTAAAGATTAGAGGAATGGTGATGATAGCACTCAAATGTAAAACTTTTTATTCAACAGCTGGATAGCCTTGTAGGAGCTTGCCACATGCCACTGACTTCTCTTTCCACTGTTCATTAAAATAATTCGCAACATATGAAAGGTTAACTTGAGGACATGAAAGTGTACTGATCTTTTTCACAAACTTCAGTCTTTCATGATATACTGAAGGTTTGAGCATATAATCCTGACTTGGGCAAAATTCACATTTGTGTCAAAAGAGGCTTTATGTCTGCTGCATCAAGAAATCTGGCTACTCTGCTGCCAGAGGGACATATAAAGAACAGCTTTATGTTGGATATCTTTGCCTTATCATTTGGTATTTCCAGATTCATAGACAGAATCCTAAATCCATTGTTAGGCACTGATGAAGTAGTACTCAAAGTGCTGAGTACTTAGTTCTTCTCCGTTACATGCAGTAGGAGTTGTGAGGCATGACATATTTATTTGAAAGTAAATTTAAATACTGAAATAGACAGTCTGCTTGCTCAGGGGTAGATTTGCTGTGGAGACTGCCAGAGAGAAAGGATGTGTTGAGGTGGCTTTTCTTTATCTCGGTCCCTCTTAGCTGCAAGTTGAGGCTGCATCCATTCCAACAGCAGTTTCCTGATTTTGAGTGTCTGAGCCTCATAGTTTTCTCAGGTCTAATAACTTTCTTTAGAGGACCACCAAATGTTTTCAGAAGAATAAGCAGATAAAACTCCTCGTGGGTGATGAGAATGATGATAGTGTCAGTCTGACAGATCCTCAAGTGGCCAAGCTCCTCAGGCTGACAATGTGATCTGATTTAATTGAGGATGTCAGCATTCCTGCCCATCCTCTCTTGCTCTGTTTGTGGCTGAGCATTACCTTCCTCTCCCACTCGGCACTCTCACTTTTCTGCTCTGTGAAGAAAAAGTGAATGTTTTTAGGCCATTTTAGTTGATGTAACCAGCTCACTGTAGGACCATGCAAATGTGATGGCACAGAGGAGGAGGCAGGAATTTGTGACCAGGAGCAAGATCAGTTTGGGGTGAAGAGGAGCACTGAAAGGACTCACCAGAATTGCCTGAAGGGGTCTTGGAACCACAGTGCTCTCATCTTAGGGCAGAATTGGGAATGGAGAAGGGAACCCACTCTTCAAATCACCAGCTTATTAGTAGAGGTGAACTCATCCTCTTAAAAATAAAACAAAAAACCCCCACCTGTTATTTTTTTTGACTAATGCTTTTTGTCTGTCTATTTCTTGAAAAGAGGAAGGGGAGAGAGCTGTGATTTATTTATGGGTAGTAGGTAAAAATACAATGGTTGTGAATGTACGTGCTGTTAAAGAAAACCGACTGAACAAAAACTTCAGAAGAATCCAAAACCTCTTAAGAACACTTACTCTTCTAAAATTAAATTTAAAACATAAAAAATTTTCTGAATTTGTGAGCTGCAACTGGTAGGGATGGGTGCATCAGCTTGGAAAGTAGTAGTATGGCAGAACTTCCCTGCCGTTTAGCTGCTCTTTTCAAGTGCTGCTGCTAGAGATTACACCACAGCCTGCAGAGGCCCAAGGCTTGGATAGTTTAGAGCTTGAGGGAGTACAAATAGCATTGTTTTTTCTTTAATTATAAGATTCCAAACCCCTACTATCACTTTTCCTCTTAAACCGTTCTCTCCTTGAAGGCATTTTTGTGGCTGCTGTTTTGTATAATCCATGTCTCTGGATGCAGCCGGACTGAAAAATTATTCTAAAATAGCTAATTTCCTTTCAAACAGAGTTACTTCAGTTGAAAATCTGTTCTGCCAGTTTATAAATCTCTGTTTTCTCCTTGTTTTCCTTCAAAATGAAATTGGTAAACTAGCCTTGGAAGTTTCAGAATTTAATTCCTGTGAAATATCTTGCTCTTCCAAGAATGTAGAAGAGGGATAAGGCAATAAAAAAATAATCAGAAAGCAAAACCAACTGCAAATAAAGCTCCTAGGCACAGTAGAGGAAAAGCCTCTCTTAGTAAGTTGATGATGTTGGGCAGTTTTGCAATGAGGTGCTGATATTGACCAGGGCTGTAATGCGACTGTTCCTAATCTCACTGTTAAGCCAAGCAATGTTTTCTGTATCATGGATGGCACTTCTCATCATGTGAGTTGTATGCTATGGAGCTCCATGAATTTAGAGATTCTTAAAATACCATGTGTCCATTTTGCTAATGAAAAATGTATTGATAGTAGGTGGTTTTATAAATACACAACTGAGAAATGAGTCTAATAATGTTTTTGAAAGTGTTAAAGAAGAATGAATGAGAAAAGTCACTGTATGCAGACAGCACACTTCTATTTTGAAAATAGGTGTGTTATTTCCACCCCCTCTCCTGCATTTTTGGGATTGATGCTGATCTGCTCCCCACGCTGCAAGGTTTAAACAGTGTCTCTCAGGCTGTTCAAATTGTATTTTTGTGTACTAACTGTAAGGTAAGGTGCTGCCTTTTGTTTGAATTTACACCATGCCTCAGTATTTTATGTTGAATGGCTAGCATAGAGACTGGATAGACACCTGTGAAAATAGTTTTACGATTAAAAAAACAGTTGCAGCTAGTCCTTGGCAAGTGCCTCTGTCATTTTTATGGGCAGAACTTGAAGATGTTGGTCTTTGTCCTGTGCTTTGGAAGTTGAGTGGAGCTCTGGCTACCACTAACCTCAATTCAGCCCTACTACTTTTATCTCAGGAACCTGCCTGGCAGACTTCTGTTGGATAATAAACTCAGTCCAGTGTGACCCTTGTGAGAAACACCGGCTTGATCACAGCAGTATGTTTCCCTGTTTCCCTCTTTAAAACCTGTATCCCAGCTTTCAGTATCATAACATCTCAAATGGAAAGCAAATAGTAACTTGGCTTAAGCAAATGTCCTCATGCCAAAAGCCACCATCAAAAAAAACCCCAAACAAATAAAAAATTCAAACCCAAAATGCCATGTTATGTAGTTTGTGACTAAACTAAATCTGTATAACTTGCTTATATTTCAAAATTAGGACTGCTTCTTGAGCATCTCAGCTGGAAGCCTGGAACTATTGCAGTAAAAAACAGTACTCGCGAGACTTGGACAGAGCACTTCAATAATGCATCCCTGTATCAGATGTGCAGAGCTACTGATGAGCAGAATAAGAAAGACAGGCTTTTTTATTTACGTTTATGCCTATTTATGTGGGAAAAACTCGTCAAGTATTGTTTTTCCAACTGAGATACTTAAATTCAAAGTTGAAGGCATGTACTGTTTTCTTTGATACTTATTTTGGCAAGTGGTCATTCATCCAATTTCACATCATTTTAATTGTCTCGTTTTACACTGACATTATTAACAATGCCACATAATGTGATTTAGGGTCATGTTGTCAAAGGAAGAAAATGGGGAAGACCTACGTATGTTATAAATCCAGTAAGCTTGTTCCAACCAGCATTAACCACAGGACAAAATTGTGTTTTATATCTCTTTCAGTATCCTTCAGAGTCTCTCTTCCTGTGGCTTTCCCTCAGTGACAGGAATAACGTTTCTTACTGGAATCACAGTGCCCAAGCGCTCATGTTTGCTCTTTGGGCCAACGAGAAATCCCACCTGTGCTTGGCATTATATAAACCTTTATCTTGAATGGAAGACTAACAAGATGACTGAATCTATTCAGAAACAGCATCTCCAAAGTAAAATGCTTGTTTAACCCTATTCCTAAACATACAAGGCACAGTTAAGGTTAAAAACTCTAAAAAGACATTTATTCGTGCATCACTTCTAATGGTAACCTTAGTCTTTCTCTGTAATTATTTGTTTGTTCCTTTTTCTCCAGCTAGTTTCCAGTTGTGGTTTATCTGGACTCCCGGGTAATCTCTTAATCAATATGTCTCCTTTTTTTGCCTGATAGTACTTGCTGACTCTAAGCAGTCTCTGGTTTCCCACTTGTCTGTCTGCCTGTTTTTGACTAGAGGATATTCAACATTTTCAGTAGGGTTCCTGATCCAGGGCTTAGCCTTGAAAAGGATGAATCATTATTTGCCTGATTCGAGATTGATAAGGGATACTTTCCAATACACCCCCTTTATTTTTAATCTGGAGTCTTTGTCTATGGCTTTTACTCCTTCCTTTTTTCACCTTTTTTGTCATGGGAAAACACTCGGGGCTATATGCTGTATTTGTAAAGAAGCTTTCTGAAAATTGTGGAGTTCAGCTTAAACTCACACATGATGGTGACAGGACCTTCAGTGTAGTGAGGAGACTATTGGACACCAGAGAGAAATCACTGAAAGATAATGATAGAAGGGTTCAGAACTAGGTGAAGACTACAAACTGATAATTTTTGAAGACAGATGAGAATGATGGTGAAAAAACAGTGAATTCTGTCCGATCTTAGTGAGCTGTTGTAGCCAAAGTAAGGGAATCTGGGATTATTTTACAAAATCTCAGCATATTTTAACATTTCATGAATGAAGTTCTTTGTATTTTTCTTCCATAATTGTTTGGTTTTGAATAGACTTTGGTTTATACTAAGAGGGAAGACAGCTTTAGAAACTCAAACAAGGAATAGTCTAAACATGTTGTATTAAATTAAACATTCAGTTGATACTGAATTATTTAGTAGAAGTAACAAGAAAAATTTGTGTATTTGTTTTGGCAGCTAAACTGAAATACCCATTGTTTTTCCAGCTCTGTCTGGGACCTTGTCCTACTGGCCATTGCAGTGTCGTGCTGGCGAGTAGAATGGTTTGACCAGGACATGGAGAGCAGAGGGAGGCCATTGATAGACTTTAGATAGACATTGGTAGACTTAGATACATGTAAGCTTTCAGGTAAAAATTGGTATGCATAGCTGCAGTTAGATTGGATGACATTAACTGGATAAAAAAGCTCTGAAACTATTGAAGAGTTGAATTTATAAATCTGTTTGGACTTCCAAATGCTAACTGCTGTTTCTCTGTGAGACTTCTTTAGGCATTTATTCCTTCTACTTTCTGAGCTTGGATTTGCTAACATCACAATTTGATGATGTTTTGATCTTCAAAATGTACCTCAGACCCAAATCCTTTCCTTCTTTTATTTGGTAGGTGCTTTGAAAGGTGGAACTTCATTTTCATTGTTCCTTGTGAGAAATTCAAAGCTCTGACTTTGGCATCTATGTCACACAAATAAATTCTTTGCTGCAGGCAGAATGGTGCTTCTGCCTGGCAGGTCCATAGCTAGTTCCATGAGACAGTGAACGTATTTATAATATGGAACGAGGACAAAGCACAGCACAGGCTTAAACAGGAACAACACAGTGATGTGATTCCTGGACTGGTGCCATGTAAGTGGAAGCAGGTGGCTAGTGCTTCAGTGCAATCAGTGCAGTGCCAAGGTACTCAAGCACCAGAAAGCGAATACCAAAACCTGAAGCCTCTGTTACTGATTTGAAACAGCTTTTTTTTTTGTTGTTGTTTTTTTTTTTAAAGTAATGTACCTGAATTTTTACTACAGATCAGCTAAAAATTTGTATGGCAAGTAGAAAGAGATATGCGTGGAAGTGCATGAATGAGCAAGAAGTTCCTAATGGAACTCGGAAGACATAAAAACGAGTTCTACAAAAGGTGAAGGAAGGAGCAGGTGACCCAGGAGGAGTGTAGAGTAGCTGTCTGATCTTGCCAGGATAGGCTTAGTAAAGCCAAAGTTGACCGTGAGTTGAATCTGGGAAGGGATGTGAAGAGCAACAAAGGATTCTACCAGTACCTCAGCAGCAAAAGGGAGACTGGGGCAAATGTGGGCCCGCTGCTGAATGGGCCTGGGGAACAAATGACATGGGAAAGGCCAAGGTACTCAGTGCTGCGGTAACTGAGGTTTTGCCAGCCTTCAGGAATCCCTGGCCCCTGAGACCTATGGGAAAGTCTTATCTTTTCTTTTGGTGCTGTCTTTTCGTACTGTCCTTGTGGGGCAGCATCTAACATATCTCAGGCTCTGTCTTTTTCCTTCCCCCTGTTGCAAACATCAGCCTGCTCCAACCAGATCTAAATGACGGCAGTGGGCACGTATTATGTTTCCCTGGCTTCTCCTAGCAGGAGTGGAAATCTAAAAAAGGCCAGTGCAGATAGCAAGAATGTGTTTATTGCACAGGTGCTGGCATGGACACAGAGTGTAGTCAGGCAACAAGAAAACAGGACTTTCATTTATCAGACAGGACACAGAACTATCTCTAGATGTTCTTCCCTCTGCTATGAATCAGGGAAAGCAATTTGAAAAAGTAAATGTGCAGAACATGCAAAATTTTGCACAAGGGAAATTTCTGTAGCAAGAACAAATCATAAATGGGGGGTACATAGGTAGAAAGACAAATTCATATTCAGGTAACATGATTATGAGCTCTGACTCATAACCTGCCTAGAACAGAACCAATTGTAAGTCACTGGAAAAGTGCTTCAAGTGTAAAATAAATAACACAGGAAGGAAGAGGAGGCAGTGCATGCTGCTTGAACCTGGATGTTATAATAAAAAAAATGCATCTTGGGTCTAGTCAAGAATTAAGACAGGATTTAGATTCTTGATTTTATTCTTTTAATTTACAAAAAAGACTTGGTCCATATTTGATAAACGTTTCATACTATTTCCCTTGCTATGAAGAATAACTTCAGTCATGTTAATTATAAATGATGTTCAACTTTCTTTAATGTTTGCTGAAATTCTTTTTGAACAGCATCAAAATATATAATTTCGATGAAAGGTTATTGCTTATTTGAATTAAATTAAGCTAAGGCTGATAATGGGTGACGTAACTCTAATTTAGAATTAGAATTAGAAGGTCATATTGATGCCTGTACCGGGTCAGATCATACCTAGTGTGCTGTCTTGCCTTCAGCCCACAGCAGGTGCCTCGGAAAAACCTAAACATGTAATGATACTTCCTCAGAAAACTGTCCCAGCTATTTGAAACCCAGGAGCTTCCTGAGATGAAGGTAGTGTCTTGGATGGTTTTTTATTCAGTCGGCTTTTCACTTGCCACAGGGGATTTGCAAAGTGGGGTAACCACACGAACAGAGCCACACCACTCAGTGGTAGAAATTTTAATAATAATGAAACGATTATCTGTGTTTGATTTGTTTTTGTAGCACAGAATACAATCATGTAATGACAGCAGGGCAGATTTAATCAAGAGCTTGCTCACCTGAGCGATATTTTTATGTCAGCTTCACCCTGTGACATTTGACTCACATTTGCTTTTTGTATCTTTGTTGTCCCGTGAAAGAGAGTTCTGCAACTCATCATGTGAATGAAGAACTTCTGGGGTTTACGTCATTAAATATTCTTTACTATTCAAAGAACAGTGAATACACTTTTAATTCACTGTTAAAATCAGTGAACAATATTCCCTGTGCTCGTTTCTCATGATTGTATAACTGTCTATTATCTCTCTTCTCAGATGTCTTTTTTTCTAGGCTGAGGAATCTTACCCTGGAATACCCTAGGAGGAATCCTAGTCTATTTAATCCTACCCTGTAGAGAAAACACAAAAAGCCGGAGGTCTTTTGTCCCCTTTCTATGCATTTTTCCTAGTTCTACTTCCAAATTTGAAATTAGGGGTTGGATCAGAAATGCAAAAACTATTCAAAATAAGGGGGTGAATGGATTTGTTCCATGTTTTCTAGTGTTCCATACGTCTCATAATTTATTCCTAATTTCTTTTTTTGTTACTGTAACTTAAGATCTTGTTCTTGAATAGTTGTGTTCAGTTCAGAGCCCATCACTGAATACATGAAATTAAGTAATTTCATTTTGAAGGTTCTTTTTCCTGGTATGCAACACTGTATTTAGTAAAACTTCAAATTAAATTCAATATAGGTAACTAGCCATTCAGATTTGTAAGGGTTTCCTGGAACTCAATACAGTGAGATCTCCGATAACCTGAATAACTTGGTATCTTTAGCAAGTAATGTAACTTCACTGTTCTTTCTCTTCTGCATCACCTAAGGATACATGCAGCATTTATGAGTTCTGCCATAGATTTCTGTGGGTCTCAACTGCTGACCTCCTCCCTTCTGAAAATCGACCATATACCTATCCCACCTACTTTTTAACCTCTTCTTTATCCATGGAAGAACCTTCCCTCTTATGCTCTGATTGCACAGTTTCTTGTAGAGGTTCTTAAATGTTCTTTGGGAAGAGAACTTGTCCGTTGCCTGTTGGAAATCCAAGCAGAATGTATCACCTGGATATCCTTTAATCACACTTTGTCCTTATCCATATCTATTTTTTTCTAGACAGTGTTGTTATAGGAGTTTATTCCATTCCAGCTGCAGGACTTGGCCTTCGTTGTACTTTATAAGGCTCCTATCAGCTTCTTTCTTCGGTCTGTTGAGGTGCCTCTGAAAAACCAGCCCTGCTCTCCAGCATATTGATCTCACATTTTCTCTGATTTTTCTATAATTTACAAACCTGCTGAGAGTGCACTCTGTCCCATTGTCTATGTTGTTAATAAAGATGTTAAACAGTACTGGCCTGGATATCAGTCTTCGACCGACTGATTATTGTTACCAGATGGATTTTTTGCTATTGAATGCAACCCTTTAAGCCTGATGATTCAGTTTCTGACTTGTGTTATTTTCTGTTAATCCAGTCAGTATCTCAATAGCTGGGCTGTACAGATACTACAGGAGACAGTGTGCACTGCTCTCATCAAAGAAGGCAGTCAGGTTGGTAAGGTGTGATTTTTCCCTTGGCAGATCCCTACTGGCTGTTCTTAGCTGCCTTCTTGTCTTCTGTATGCCTGGACGTGGCTGCTAAGATGACTTGGTCCATAACCTGCATGGGGACTGAGGTGAGGCTGACAGGCCTGTAGTTCTCCAGGTATTCCTTGGCCTTCTTGAAGAAGGGAAGACAAATGTAATTTTTCTAATGGTCAGGAACTTCCCCTGCTTGCCATGACCTTGAAAAGTTGATAGAGAATGGCCTTGCAATGGCTTTGGCCAACTCCATCAGTACCTTTAGATGCTTCCAATCTGGTTACATGGACTTGTATACATTCAGTTAGTTTAGATGTCCCCTAACTCTGATGTTCCTCTGCCATTAGTAATGCTTCACTTCCACAGACTCTTCTAGTAGGCTCAGGGACATGGCAGACCAGCGGGCAGGTCTTACCAGTGAAAACTGAGGCAAAGAAGGCACTGTGTACCTCAGGGTTTTTTTTTGGTGTCATTTGACATTAGCTGCCCTACCCACTGAGCCACAAGCTGGCAAACTTACTGATGCTATTGTCTTTCTGATGCTATTCACTTTTCATCCTGGTTTCAACTCTGGCTGAGCTTTGTCTTTCCTAGCTCCATTCCTGTGTATTCAGGCAGTGTCTCTAGATTTTTCAAGGAGAGCTCATACGTTCTCCCACCCTCTGTTTATTTCTTTTTTGTGTTTCATCTCCATCAGGAGTCCCTTGCTCACATGTGCTGGCCTTCTGCTGTTCCTACTCAGATATTTCCATGTTAGAATGGACCATTCTTATGATGTGAGATGTTGTTCCTGAGGATCAACCTGCTATCCTGAGGCCCTGTGCCTTTCAGGGCAGTCTCTCATGGGACGACGCCAAGAAGATCTTTAAACAAGCTGAAATCTGCTATTCTGAAGTCCATGACTGTAGTTCTACTATTTGTTTTGCTTACTTTTCTCAAAATTGGCCACCCTACTGTGATCACTGCAGCCAAGGCAGACCTCACCTTTCACACGCCTGTTTCATAATAACAAGTCCAGAAGATCATCTTCCCTGGTTGGGCTGTCACTCACCAATATCAATGAATTGCCATCAATGTATTTCAGAAATCTCCTGGACTGCTTATACCTAGCAGTCAGGGTGCTTGAATTTGCATACCAGGGCTTGCATCTTTGTTCACTTCGGTATTACTTATTATGTAGTGTTTGATAATTTGCTTGGTACAGACAGCAGTGCTGCCAGTTTCGTAGGTCTTTCTGGAACCCATTTTAGAAATAGATATTACATTTGCTATCTTCCAGTCCTCAGGTGCCAAAGCAGTTGTAAGCTAAATGTCTTACACTGATTTTATTATAAAAAGGAGGTGGGGGAGGAGTTCAGTCATTCAGCACTTTCATCTCTGAATTCGTTTAATATTTTTGCATTAAAAAAATCCTGAAAATCTGTTGCTTTTGTTTTATCTGCATTCTATAACCTCTTGTAACAGCACTGTGGTTTGAGACAGAGTTTTTGATGAGCAGCCCTCCCCGCCCCCTATTCTGGGATGAGAACTTCCTTGAGCTCTTCCATGATGAACTTGGGCAGGGGGGGAAATATATTTTTTTCTGGTGTGGGTTTATCTTCTTAATCACTTCTTTGATCATTTACTGCTTCTGTGACCCGTCAAGCTTCCTGCTTTTAATGTGTTTGAAGAAGGTTTTATTAGTAATATTTATGCCGTTTGCAAATTGTTCTTCAAGCTCTTTTTGGTCTACATTGTTAGGTTTTTAGATTCTACCTGCCAGAGTTTTGCTCTATTGTTTTCTTCATTTGACACTGCCTTAATTTTCTGAAAGATGCTTTCTTCCTTTTATTAACTACTTCTGCCCTGCCGTTAATCTATGCCAAGTTTACTTGTCTTTTTTTTTTTTTTCTAATAGGTAGTGTTCATTTGTCTTGTGTCTCCAGCGAGGTATCCTTGAAACCTGCCTGCAAAACTTTAACTCTCATCTGCCTCAGTTAGCTCCTTTTTATCAAGCTTCTTCACACCAAAGTTCACAGTTATGAAGCAGAACGTGCTGTAGTGGATTTGAATCTAAGTACATCATGATTGCTATTGCAGTGCTATTCCTGCATGCTACTCAGGGCAAAGTCAAGAGTTGTTTCTTCACTCTTGGGCCTCATGGCATCCTTGCTTCATGAAAACCTTGTTTCGTGTCTAAAACTTTACTCTTGCTGCCAGGCTTCAGTGTAGTACATACCCAAACTTTCTGAGGGTAGCTGAAGCCTGCTATTGCTGCTTCACTTTTGGACCTCCTGGCATCCCTCAGAATATGCATTTGGGGAGACTACCTGTTACACTGGACAGGATGCTCATCTACGTACTCAATTGCTTCTCTTCCTAGCTGGCCACTGGAGAGGGGTTTTCCTTTTTCTCTTTCCCTTTCCATGTTTTGTTTCCATAAGTAACTTTGAAGATGATGTATGGCATGAGCTATGGATCCCACTAAACTTGTCTCAGCTTTCCTTGTGCACCACCTGCTGATCAAATCACTACTGTAACTTACTTCTTTTTTGTTGACTTCTCTGGTCCCATACATTAGCACAGGCAGAGAGAACCCAACACTGGATCGTTTTCCTCTTCTGCTCAGTCACCTGCTACCACATCACTGGGACTTCTCTCTTGGGTATAGTACTGTCCTGCAGTGTCCCTGAAGGTCATCTCAACGGATGCTTGTATGTCTTTATCTAATTCTTCAACAGTTCAGTGCTTTCACTGTCCCTGTGCAGGTGTTTACAGTGAAGTTTCCATCTCAGTCCAGTTGAGGATTTTTCCCAACTACAGTACGTAATTTTCTCAGAAAAGACCAAAAGACGCTTGCCCTGTCTGCTCACTGGGGCACATAATCACGTGTGATAGTGAGATATTCTGCACTTTCAGAGGTACAGCATATTTACTGGGCATGACTGCCAGTAATATTAGCTAGTGCCCTCTTGTTATCCAGTCCTGCTTCTATTTGCATTATTTAAGTTGAGGAGCATGCATGAAACGCGTAATGTGGGAAGTGAAATTAAAGTTGTGTTGACTTGTTGTGCTAAGATATGAAAGAAATTCCCTCTGTACTCCCTGTGCAGCACAATACATCTGCCTCTTGTGAGCAGAAAGTAGCCAACCCATTGAAATTTTTGGCTTGTTCCATTGTTTTAATTTATACAAGTGTATGTTTCAGTTTGAAATTGAATCCGAACAGATTAGCATTTGTGGAGAACCTACCTCCTGAAATAGACGAAACTTTGATAAGGGATGTTATTGTGGTGAGGACAGTGGGAGGGATTTGAAAGCATGCATTTTAAGTATGTTCAGACTGTTACCAAGTCAGAATTGTTGTCTGCGCTCTGCCTTGCATCACATCTGCATTATCCCCCCAGGATTCTTGAGATACCAATCTCTCTTCATTAAAACAAGAACAACAGCCAAATGATTAAGATTCCTTCTTGACTTATCACATCTGGAAAGCTAGCATTCTTCTGACAGTAAGACATGACAAGCTACATCTATACTAGAAAAATAATGTATGTTAGAAAATAACTTTCAGCTAGCACAACATCAAACATGATTTTGTATGTAATTTAGATTGAGATTAAAAACTTTTATTACACGTGCTCTATCCATTTATTGAGACAAGTTTGTATTTACTGATGCTATGACAACTGTATACTGGAAGTTGCTCATGTGATCATTAAGAGGTATTTGGTGGGTTACTGGACTGGTTAGTTAAAATGTGCTAATTTGGTTAGCACATTTAGGGAGCTAATTCCACTATAGAGGAGTTCACAGATATGTTTGGAAGGAAGGAATTCAACTGATGAGTACAAAAATAATTCCTAACTGCCATTAATGCAGTGCAGCAGTTTGTTGGCAGTGGATTTGGGACAGTGGAATAAGAGAAGATGATGAAAACTAGCAAAGACTAAAGCCTTATGTCTTCCTCTTCCTATTTTTGCTTACTGGTATGATAGCTTTTATTTTACATTACATTTAGTTCAAGTGCTTTCATATTCTGTTAATACAGCTGTGCTTTCTGTGTTCTCCTGCCCTAGCAGCTAATTCCAACTGCAAGGGGGACAGTCAGTGCTCTAAAATGAAGCATATACCCATCTCATTTTGGGATACCTCTTTTTCCTTGTATAGGTTACTAATTTGCTTTAATATTGCTATTATTGGTGTTACTGGTGCTATTAGTACTAGCAGTAGCAGTTTATCTTTAGGGAATGCATGATGTTCTTGCCAAGGGCATTTTTTTTTTCTGTGAGGAAGAATTTGTTTTGAACAATTGAGTTTTCTTGCCTGAGGACATCAACCATTGCTATAAAGTTATTGAGATGTTATTGAATTGTCCCAGAAAAACGAGAAAAAAAAATGCAAAATCCACCCCATGTGCATTCATAATACTCATTCCATTCTGAAGTTTTGCCACCCTAATAACTTTGTAAAATCAGAAGTTTCTTCCAGTCAAACACAAAATAGAACTTCTCAAAAAGCTGCCTACTATATTATCTTATTTTCACCCCAATCACTTTGTGATTGTATATGTGGAAAAAGAAAGAGGCAGAAAAGAGTTTCACAAATAGAAGGATTGAAAATGTTTGTTTTCCTCTGCTCTCATTCTTACAAATAAATTCTCTTCCTCATATTTTCATCTCTAGCAGAGGAAAATTTCAGTCTAAATGGTGGAGGTTTGGAGATTCCAGTAAGATCTGAAGTATGAGGAAGAGTTAGAAGCAGATTATTATACTAAAGCTGTAGTTAGCCCTATTGATTAGTCATAAAAATACAATGTGTGTTAATGGATCTTCATAATTTTCAGCGTTATCCAATCTATCGCTTAAGAATAGAAAAACGTGTACATTTTTGGAAGAGTGATTAAAAACCCTCAGAACGTATGAAGATATGCATCAGAATCAATACTTTTAAGAGCTAAAGTGGCTGTGAGAAGAACTTCTTTTTTTCCTCCCTGAACTGTTTTCTGGCAAATGGAGAGCATCACGAATGAAGATTTTAGGTGATTTGAAGAGGGCAGCATGCAAACTAATACCAAAGAAAGTGCAGAATCAACACAAAAAATTGCCAAACACACATATAATAATTTCATTAAATATATATAAAATTTTTATATAATTACATTTATATAATGTATCTCTATAATATATACACCCATGTAATAATTTCACAATTCCAATACAGTGGCATGACGCTCAAGTTTTGGGATTTTTTTGTTGCTTCTGTTTCTCAGTGGAGTGGCT